>CAJHQQ010001470.1:0-95411 GCA_905132885.1 Moricandia moricandioides | reverse complement strand
CTCACATTATTTGCTTGCTTTGGGGCTTGGTATAAATTGGATCGGATTCCTTCAGCAAGCCTGTAGGTACAAGTCATTGCATCTCTGGTTCCCAACTTTCTCTCTCTCTCTCTTCAGCATCTATTTAAGTACTAAAACAGTGAGATGACTTCCCAAGATGCAGAGGGGTATGTACATTACCGATAACCCCATTATTATAATTCAAAGGAACGATCACACATTGTTGGAAGCGAAGGATATGTACATTACTGATTACCACACTATTTGCCTACAACTTCGTTATAAAAAAAATATTCAAAAATGAGATGGCAAGATGGACTGTATCAGCATCATTGTCCATTAAGTTCGAGATTCAAAAAAATTCAGAGAAGAGAGAGAAGAGGTAAGAAAGGGATCAGAGAAGATTTTTTGCCTAGTTGTTCAGATACTTGCAGGGGTAAGAATCCATGTGTCATTTGATCGATACTCCCAAGGTAAAGCATGCACTTTTATTTTATGCAAAGAACTGAAATCGGTAGAGGGGCGAGTCATACTAGTATTCGCTAAGTTGTTGGTATAATGGATTTGGTTGCTATACTAGGATAAGGTATATAAACTTCCTCTGTGATAGACTTGGTAGGATGTGGTCGCAAAAAATTAGGGTGACAATTATACTTAGAGATTATGTGAGTCTCCGCTTTTCAAAACCTCTTACACAGGCTTTGTTTACTTGAGGACAAGCAAAAGGTTAAGTCTGGGGGAGTTGATATACCATGGATTTTACCTTTTTTACCTATAATATATAGAATATTTTTTGAATCTTTATATGCATTTGGTACTATTTCAGAGTATTTACAGGTCGAGATACTCATTGGAAGCAATTGGAGCTTTTGGGCTATTTTGGAGCATTTAAGATGCTCAGCAAAAACTCAGAGTCGGATCCAAATCAATGAAGGGACCATCGATCGACGTCACACACTGTGCGTCGATCGACAGCAAGATTGGTGAAGGCTTGAGAAATTACAAGTTTTACCTAAATGTTTCATTATTTGCTAGACAAGTCCCTGGCCAAAATTTAGACTATTTATTAGGGTTTTCTATCTTAGTATTGACCTAAGCCGAGGAGACCTAGAAAGAGTTGTATTCTAAGTTACACAAGAGTTTTTAGAATTGAGAGTTGGAACACATTGCTACATCTATTGGAGAGAAAGATATGATCATCATTACAGAGAAGATCTTGAACTCCTTATTTTTTTTACTAAGTTTATTATATGCAATTTATTTATAAAATATTCATGTTCTTTATTGTTATGTCTGAGTAGTTCACTGTTAGATTTAGGGTTATTCAATGGTAATAATGTATTGCTGATTTTGTAGAATTGTTAGGGTAATCCTCTTGGTTCTTTGTTTAAGTTATTCTTAATGCCAAGTTGAACTTGATCACCTTAACCTTAGAAATTAGGGTTCTATAGCGCAAGCGAGAGTTTGGTTATAACCTGGAATCTATCTTAAACAATCAAAATAATCATTAACAAACGAGAGTTGAATTGGAAGTTTAGAGAACCCACCAATCCGTGAAACCAATACTGTTTAGAATGAGCATCGATCGACACCACATGGTGGGCATTGATCGATACTCAGTTGACATGCGCAAGAGCGATCTCCTAAACCCTAAGGTTTGAGTTCAGAACGATGCTTAATAAAAACCCTAACAATCTATTAATTTGTAGTATCTAATCTTACCTAAGAATCTCCCTTAAGTTTAATCTCTTAATTTAATCCTCACAAACCAAATCAATCTTGAAATCGCTTTATTGTTATTGTTATAAGTCATCTAGCTTTAATTCGAAAACAATAAGTCTATTGTACAATCCTAGAGTCTCTGTGGATTTGATCCCTAAGTACTATACAGAACCTCTTATTTGAGAGAGTAAAAGTGGGAAATAAGGTTAATTTGAAAGTGAAATAAAACCCCACATCGAGACTCTAAAACACATCCTAGACACATAATAAACTACAAAGGCCTATAACATGGTCTAAAAGTGGTAAATATGGGACCTATCATATACCAAGCCCCAAAGCAAGCAAATTAAGTTCAATAATGTTAGAGGTCAGTCGCGGTTCCTTCAAAAATTCTCATAAAGTGTGGTTATGACTGGCAGGTGATCCACTTTGGTATCTCTAGTACACTCTTCAGTAAGTAGATCTAAGAATGATGTTATAGAGTGGTTAGATAATAAATAAAAATTGAAAACGATCATAATCCCCTTCTTAACTCTATACAAACTTAAAATAACACAGAAAATAAAACTCAAAATAAAACACAATATCAGTAAACCTTCCCAAGACTTAAACAACATTGTCCCTAGTATTATATAGTCTCAAATGGATGGGAAAATAAATATTAAGGACAAATTTAACAAGGAAAAACGATATATCAGCTCGCTGATGTTTAGTGTTCATCGACACAGTTAAGTGATGATCGATCAATGCTCGGGGTGGTCCGTCGATCGGTAGTGACCATGTGCCGGTTGAAGCTCTGTGTAGTTGTGTTTCCTTGGGTCTTTTTTGAACTAAAATAAATTAAACACGAAATATTAGTAAAACTAAAATTAAAATTAATTTAAAACTTACTAAATGGGTTGCCTCACATCAAGCGCTTGTTTATCTACAGCTTGACATCTTGAAGTTTTGGACTAGTATGGAGGTAATTGAACATTTGTTGGAAAACAAGTATCCACATCTTCTTTGTTCATCTTGGACCAGGTGCCTACAAAGCTTTTGATGGCTTCTTCTCCTTTGATTCTTTGCTCTTGCTGTCTCTAGATAATCTCATGTGTGTAATCAACTTTCAGATGTAGCTTTTCCATACATTTGTTGATTCATCCAATTTTGTTGTTGAGAGGACAATATATTGCATCAATCTTCTTGTAGAACTCATCAAACTTCCTCTCTTAAGCTTTGTAGATGTCAGTTGCCAACTCATCAATTTGTTCTCTTCTGTAGATCTCAGGCGCTGGCCGACATAGAGGTATAAAGTAGGCTCCAGAAACCTGGAAACATCCATCATACTCTTGTAGATTCAAGTAAAGCCTCCCTTAATATCTGTCATCTCAAGTATTTCTCTCATATTCGCTTTTGAAAAAATTATGATCCTTCCATCTTCAGCTCGTGCATTGCCCTCTTCATCTCTGTAGGCTCAATACTCATCTAGTGCTACTACACTGACTGTTCTCTTAGTTGGAATCGTGGCTTCAACCAAAATAACTTCTCGGTATTCTGGAATTGCAGGACTGACGATTAATTCTTCTAGTTGGGTGTCGATCGACTCTTCTCAATCATCTTCGTACTATGTGCCAGAATCAGAATAAAAACTACCACAAACCCTGGATCATCTTCTATCTCAATATAGGGATTGTTTCCCTTGACAACTTGGACAATGTCAAAGAAATCAGTCTCACTGATAAGTGACAAATATAGCATTTTTTTCATGTCACAAACAGCTCCTACGATAGCAATAAAGGTTCTACCAAGTAGTAGAGAATAATTTCATTCTATCTAAATGTCCATAGCATGAAAATATATTGGAACTAAAGAACTGCAGATTTGTACATGAAGGTTTCTGACAATCCCTCTTGAATTTGCCTTGGAGAAATCCACAAAAGTGAATGAATTGCTAGAAGATTTTGTCTTTAGACTCAGCTACTGAGCCATAGACATGGTCATAATGTTGACTGAAGAACCCGTGTCGCAGAGGGAATCAGGGTTGGTATGACCTCCAATCATGCAAGGAACCACGAACTTACCAGGATCACTCTTCTTTTTCAGTGTAATCCTCATCTTCAGCTTCTCTCTGATCTGATGGAACATACGCTCAATATCCTCGTCTGTCTATTTGCTCTCTTTGGAAAACAACCATAACTGGTGATCCCAATAATCTTCATTTAATGGAATGTTCACAAGAATCCACATCATCCTCCTGGTGAAACTGTCCAGCTCTTTCTCATTAGCTTCTTTTCTTAGATGCTTTGGAACCTTGTTCTTCTTTCTCTTACAATCTTGTTCATTTGTATCCTGGTCAATGATCATAGGCTCTGGTGTATCATCATGTTTCTGGTCAGTGTCCCCAGTAGGTTTTGATGATCTCTTAGATGAGTGTCTTAAAGAATTCAGATCTTGTACATCAATACTTGGCAATCACACTCGGTAGGTAACCAGTGGGTATCGACGCACATGTGTGGGTTTTGTTCGATGCCTGACATTTACCAAGATCCTTAAACTCAGCATGGGATGTCGATCGGTGCTCAGCCTCTGATGTTGATCGTCGTTGTTTCTCGGATTTGGAACAATATTCTGTTTCGAGTGTTGATCAAAACCAATGAGAACCACCAAAGGACATAGAACTTTTGACTTGAAAGTCTCCCTATTGGAGACTCTCCTCCTTCACCACTTGCTATAAATCATCATCTATCATTGCATTGACGTGGTGTTTGTGTTCAGTCTCTTCTTTTCTTTTAATTAATGCTTCACGATGCTCACAACTTCATTTGTCTGAACCATTTTGAGTCTCTAACTTCTTCACATGGGTGTTGAGAGCTTCGAATTTGTCATTCAGGTTGGTCTATACAGCATCTATCTTCCCATTGAAATCCACTATCAACTTCTTCTGACTGTTGAGGTCAAAATCGGTCATGGCAAAATCAACGGCTAAAATCCTCTGAGAAATTTTGCATTAAGAAAATATGGGCTGAAAATGTCAAAGAAACTATACGGCGTAATCCAAACCAATTTGCATAAGGATACAAGAACAAAACTCATATATTTCATCACGGACAATGAAAAAAAAGAATTTCTATCCAAGCATGAAAAGATCAGAAAAACGTTCTTGTGAGGTTTTTGCGATAAATGACGAGTTTTACGATATAACCTTCCATCAAAAAAAATTCGGAAAGTTTTCGTGAAAAAAACATCATAATATATGAGATAATCTTCCGTAAAACAACTTTCGGAAAACGTTTGCGGAAAAGCTCTCGTAAAACAAAAAAAATAACTTCCAGAAAAAGACGATAAAACGAGAAACCATTGTGTCTGAACGTCTTGTCGTCTTGTTTAGCCATAAGGTAATCACATCGCCTCAACATCTCGTCGCGAACAGAAGAAGAGACCGACTCCAAGTCTCTTCGCCCGTGGGCGCCTTCGGAGATGTTGCAGGACGCCTTTAAGAACCGGTGAGATTAAAAACGGTAAGCTTATTAAGACCTTGAATCGAAAGATTCAGTTTCCTGTTTATAAATGACCAATGAACTTGAACTGCTTTTCCTGTGTTGTATGAATTTTCAGCTCTACATGCAGCGACTAAAGGGAACCGATACATCCACTCTTGCCTCAGGTTCTTCCATAATCATCTCTATGTTAGTCTTATTTGATCAGAGAGAACAGTGACTATGTTTTCAAATATGTTCATAAGGTTCCTTAGCCTTGACGTCTACCTTGCAAATGCATTCACGGTTGTGATTTGAACGAGTTCTTCTATGGTTCAATATGCTAATTGAACGAGGAGATTAAAGGCATTGCTAATCTGGCGTCTCGGTTGTGTCCTTAATATGACTCGTTGAGTGTAAACCATGTGGTTTAGTGTTGTACACATGGAGAGAAATGCGTACAATGTTTAGCTCATCTATGGGAGCCCACAATAGTGAATCTCACATTAACTTTTACCTTTAGAAGTCATTTAATCTTTTTTTATAACCTCCCTAATTGACAATGTTTTCTATATATACAAGCGTTAGGATCACAAGCCAAAGATCCTAAGCCGAGTTAGTTACTCTCCTTTTTTAACCTTTAAGAATATTCAAACTTAGCCAAAAACTCTATCTTATTGTGCAACTCACTAGGATCTATGCATCTCATTTAAGGAAGCTTTTCCTATCTAATAATTCTTTAACTGGAAACTGGACAATTTTCAAAGATCCTCTGCAACTTTATCACTTAATTCCAGCCTCTTTTTACTTCTTTCAGATTTTTCTCGACAACGAAGACTGTAAGTGAGTGAATCTCAAAGTTCTCTTCTTACCCCCTTTTTACCTTGAATTGGTTCTTAGAGTTGATGAATCGGAGAAGAAAGCTCTGTAACAAACTTTCTTATTATTTCTGTTAAGGTTCACAAACACAATACATTGGTTTATATAGTAAGTCTCACACACCGGTTTACACATAACGGTACTTAACCATACTAAACCATTCATATATTCTAATATTCCCCCTCAAGATGGCATATAAATTGACTTCAATGCCAACTTGCCAACCAGAGCATAGAAATGAGGAGAATACAATGCCTTTGTAAAGATATCGGCGACCTGGTTCGTAGTACGAACATGAAGAAGCTTGATGAAGCCAAAGAGGACACGCTCTCGAACTTGGTGACAATCAAGCTCGATATGTTTCGTACGCTCATGAAAAACAGGGTTAGTGGCGATATGAATTGCTGCAGTAGAGTCACAGAAGAAAGGAACCGGTCCATGTTGAGGCGCTTGAAGTTCAGCCAAGAGATTCCTTAGCCAAATCACTTCTCGAGAACCATACTCGATTGCTCGATATTCTGACTCTGCAGATGAATGTGAGACGGTTTGTTGTTTCTTTGACTTCCAAGAGATCAAGCCATTACCAAGAAACATACAATAGCCGGAGGTTGAACGACGAGAGTCCAAACAAGAGGCCCAATCTGCATCAGTGAATGCTTGTAGAACCAAGTCACATTCGACTGAATAAAAAAGGCCAAGGTCAACAGTACCTTTCCGATAGTGAAGAACTTTCATGGCAGCTTTAAGATGAGAGTCCTTTGGAGCCGAAGTATACTGACAAAGTTTGTTGACCGCAAATATAATGTCGGGTCTCGTTATTGTCAAATACATCAGACGACCCACCAAACGTCTATAAGCTGTCGGATCTTCAAGTACAGGTTCCTTTGAATCCAAGCAGAGTTTAGCATTGGGATCCATGGGAATAGACGAAGGTTTACAAGCCAATAAACCTGCATCTTCTAAGAGACTTAGTGTATATTTGCGTTGACACACTGAGATCCCTCTGCTGGAACGAGCTATCTCAAGACCAAGAAAATACTTCAAAGGACCAAGATCTCGAAGTTTGAAGGCATCACTAAGATGAACCTTTAGCTGATCAACATCTGCATCAGTGTTACTCGCAATAATAATATCGTCGACATACACTAAGACTGCAGTGTAAATACCTCCTTTTTGACGAATGAACAGAGTATGATCTGAGTTTGATTTCTGAAAACCAAGACCCATAAGTGTACTACTGAACTTCAAGAACCACTGTCGTGATGCCTGCTTTAAACCGTACAAAGACTTTTGGAGTTTGCAGACAGCATTAGGCGGCAGTGTTTCCCCCTCCTGTGGTGTATATCCTGGCGGTAATGTCATGTAAATCTCCTCGTGTAAATCACCATTGAGAAAGGCATTGGAAATGTCCAACTGAGTGAGACTCCATTTCTTAGCAGCAGATACAAATAACAACGTTTTAATAGTAGTCATCTTAGCCACAGGGGAGAAGGTATCTGCAAAATCAACACCCTCCTCTTGCGTGTATCCTTTAGCCACCAAACGTGCCTTATATCTTTCAATGGTTCCATCGGGATGAATCTTAATTTTGTAGACCCATTTACACCCAATGGCATGCTTTCCAGGAGGAAGAGAACATACAGTCCATGTGTTTGTACTCTCCAAGGCTATAAGCTCCTCATTCATAGCCTTGAGCCATTCATCAAATCTCTTGGCTTGAGTAAAACTTGTTGGTTCAGGAATCAAGGCAACGGCACATATGTAAGCCTTGTAGTCTTCAGACAAGCTATCATAAGAGGTGTAAGCAGAAAGAGGATAGGTAATCTGAGTATCACTCTCTGCAATGTTACAATAGTAGTCTTGAAGATGAGGAGGTAGTTTAGAAATCCGTTTGCCTTCTGCCTTGTCAGTATTAACTGTAACCACATGCGGTGATGTCTTCCCATGTTCAATACTAGTGTCTAGTTCAGTAGTAGGTGTATCAACCTCAACATCAACCAGTGAAGCTTCCTCAGGTGTAGCATCATTACTTTCTTGTACAGGTGAGGAACTAGTAGTGGATGATGTAGCTGCCGAAGAAGTGGCAGAAGCAAAGAAGTCCTCATAGGTTTCAGTCTGATCTTTGGTGTAAGGAAATATAGCTTCATGGAATGTAACATTTCGAGAAATGTGAATGGTGTTAGACTCCAGATCAAGAAGCTTATATCCTTTATATCCTGCCGGGTATCCAATAAACACACAAGGTTTTGATCTCGGCTGAAACTTATGACGTTGTTTTGTTGATGTAGAGTAATAAGCAAGACATCCAAAGACTTTGAGCCCATCATAATCGACTTTCTTAGCAGTAAGAAGCTCATAAGGAGACTTATCTTTCAACAGAGGTGTAGGGAGACGATTAATGATGAACACAGCTGTGAGAACGCACTCACCCCATAGTTCTAGTGGAACATGAGACTGAAACATCAGAGCACGAGCAACATTCAAGATGTGTTGATGTTTTCTTTCGACCACTGAATTCTGTTCTGGTGTTTCTGGACAGGAATGATAAGGAATAATCCCTTTCTTCTTGTAGAAATCTACAAACTTCAACTCATGTGCATTGTCTGATCTCATAGCCTTAACAACAGTCTTATACTGCGTCTCCACCATCTGAATAAACTCTGGAAAGATTGTGAACACTTCATCCTTTGTGCGCATAAGATATATCCAGGTAACACGAGTATGATCGTCGACTATGGTCAAAAAATACTTATATCCTTCTGGAGTAGACACAGAGAAACGACCCCATGTGTCGATGTGAAGAAGATCGAAAGCATTTTTACTCATATTGTTCTTTGGAGTATAGGGTAAGCGCTTCTGTTTTGCAAGAGGGCATATAGCACAGTGAAAAGGTTCTTTATTGATTTGCTTAAAGCCAAGAGTATCAATAATAGAATCTGTTTTTGACATAGACGGATGACCTAGTCTGTTGTGCCATAGGCTTATATCAACGACAACATTAGAGCAAGAGGCATATTGTTGCTGAATGAATGTAGAACCAGCTAAGTCCCCTGCATCCAGAACGTAGAAATTAATGATTTGCTCACCCTTCCCAATCATCAATCCCTTGATAGGATCCTGTATAAAGCAAACAGCAGGATCAAATATAACTTTGTATCCCAAATCCTTGGTGAGTTGGCTCACACTCATAAGATTCAATCGGAAATCTGGTAGATATAAGACGTTTCTCAAGATCAGTGAGTCATGAAGTCTTATACTTCCAATTCCTGCAATCTTAATACCAAGTCCAGTGGGAAGAGTGACAGAGGTACTGACAGAATCAGTTAAGTCAATGAAGAGATTCTTGTCATGAGAAACGTGATGTGTAGCACCACTGTCTATAATCCAATTCTCTGAACACAGAGCATTTCTGGTAGCGTGTAACATTCCAACAAAACATAGAGTAGATGATGAGAATGTCATACCAGGAAGAGCTGTGATCATGCCTCCAGATGTAGAAGCAACACAATTTGCTTGAACCGTTTGTTGATTGAGTTGAGAGTTGAAATAAGCAATCACTCCTTCAATCTGGTCCTTAGTTAAATTGTTGACAACATGAGAAACTGAGTCAACAAATCCCACTTGAGCAACGACTGGTTTAGCATTATTGTGCTTCAGAGCTGACGAGTTTTTATCAGGCTGTTGTTTGCCTTTGTGTTTAAAACCAACAGGATACCCATGGATCTTGTAGCAAGTGTCCACGGTATGTCCATTGTAACCACAGTGAGAACAAACAAGCCTACTATGTTTAGCTGGAACAGACGGAGCAGGAACAGATACTTGAAAAGCAGTACCATTCATCAGTGGAAGAATGTTCCTTTGGTTAAAATCCTGATCCAATAAGTTGTAGATTTCAGAGAGTTCAGGAACATTCTTTTTCATGATGATTTGGCTCCTGATCAAAGAGTAAGATTCATTCAAACTAGCTAAAAATTTGATGATCTTAGCATGATTTGCTTTTGTTTATGTAGCTTTGCAACAATTACATTGATGACAGGTATCAACACAATCAGCACCATCTAGCTCATCCCAAAGAGTCTTGAGAGTGGTGTAATATGTTGCTAAATCCATCGATCCCTGCTGCAAAGACAATATCTGCTGAGACAACTGATAAGAGCGTGGAAGATTGGTGATATGAAATCGAGTCTCCAAATCTTTCCAAATCTCTACAGCATCATTGAATCGAATTATACTTTTGTAGATCTGTTTAGATACTGTGTTAAGAATCCAAGATTTGACCATTGAGTTACATCGAGACCAGATACGGTTATGAGGATGTGATTCAACAGGTCGAGCAATAGATCCATCAATAAACGCAAGCTTGTTCTTAGCATCTAAAGCAATCTTCATAGCAATACTCCAGTTATCGTAATTCGTACCATCTAATACTTCTGAGATGATAGAAAGACCTGGATTATCACTGCTGGTGAGAAAGAACGTTGAATGGATGCTATCGAGAGAAGAGTCTGTAGCGATCGGAGGTGTAGGCGACGTCGGAGCTGAGTTTTCTGAGTTTTCCGGAATAGGAGCTTGGCGAGCTGACGACGATGCCTGTCTACCACCATGACGCGTCGATCTCCTTGCAACAACCACCATCTTCAGAATTTTTGCGAGAATCTGTTGAAATGATCAGATCAAAGCAGAGAAAGGAACAATCGAGAGAGTCATCGACTGATCAGAGGTCAATGAAAGAAGATGAAAAACGGATCGCTTGAGGTTTCAGCCTCAAGGCTCTGATACCATCTTAGAGTTGATGAATCGGAGAAGAAAGCTCTGTAACAAACTTTCTTATTATTTATGTTAAGGTTCACAAAGACAATACATTGGTTTATATAGTAAGTCTCACACACCGGTTTACACATAACGGTACTTAACCATACTAAACCATTCATATATTCTAATATTGGTGAGTTAGATTTTGGATGTTTCTACAGCAAGACATATTGTTGTACTGACTTTTGATTATGAATTGCAGAGAGGGAAGAAAGAAGAAATCATCTCATCATCATCAAATGCTCTGCCGCTTAATGATGGCCATGAGATTAAGGAGTAGTAACAAATCCCTACTTGGTTCATTCTCGAAAACAAGAACTGTGTTTGAAACGATGGAAGATCGATGATCTCATGTTACATGAATCAAGTTTTTTGTGGAGGATGCTGAAGAGATTTTCAATGCAACCAAAGTGAAGGATATTGTGGTGATTAAGAGAAAAAATGGAAATATTTACAGAAGTGATGATTAATAAACATTTAGTATTACTCAATTCAACTACAGTAAGCTCGGAAACATATATGTTCTGTCATGACACCAACATGTTATTAAAAATGGTTTATCATCTGTATAATTGTATTTCTGTTTTGTTGGTGCGTGAATGCATGAGCATCGTTGTCCGTGAATCCAGTCACTCCTATTTTTTATTATCCCGAAAAAACATGAGGCTTTGCTTTGAGTTCTCAACTTATAGTAATAAACAATGATATATGTTTTAGAGAAATACCTAGGATAATCCTTAAAAAGAATTGTCAGGAAAATAACATTAAAGAGAAAAATAACTAATTTTTTTTTAATGATGTAAATATATATTTATTTTCTTAGGGTTGATTAGTCTAGACTTAAAATTTAGAGTTATGAGATAGAGTTTTGGGGATGAGTTTAGAATTTAGAAAAGTAAAAATAAATATTTAAATATTTTAAAAAAAAAGATATTTCAGTCATTTTCTCTGTTGAGAATTTTTTATGACAAAAAACTTAAAAAATACTATTTGAAAGAATTTCTCTTTCAGGGAAGTAATTTATGATAATCATAAAAATATTTGTCACCGAAATACTATTCAAAGAGAAAAATAATAAAAAAACAGTTTATTAAAGGATATAAATATACACTTATACCTCTAGGATTGATTAATGTAGACTTGGGATTTACAGTTATGAAATTAATTTTTGGGGATGGGTTTAATTTTTTTTTTAAATTATTAAAGTTTCAAATAAAAGGATTATTTCAGTCATTTTCTCTTTTGAAAATTATTTTGGTGATAAAAAACTAAACAAAGCTATTTGAGAAAATTTCCCAATGTTTTATCTACCTAAACCAACTTTTATAAATTATAAGTCAATAAAAGAGCTAACATATTCGTAAATAACTTCATATAAAATATAATAGATATTAATGTATTTATAATCAATGAGATCTTTTTAGTTCACATTAATTTTTACATTTTCAAATCACAATAACAAAATCAACATATTTTTTTTTAATAATGGAATTAATAAAGTCGGTGATACTAATCGAATTATATTTTAATATATCCAATAGTATTATAAATTGATGATTAAGATATCTATATATGTATATTTCAAAACTTTATATACATATATAAATTTAATTTGTTAATATTAAATAAAAGAATAATCTAAAGATTTATTTCTTTTTAAAATAGAATTATAATATTTACATGAAACAAGTAAAAATAATTGTTTGACTTAAATTAGATATATAAGAAAATATTGGTAAAAAAGTTAAAAATATAAAAACTTTCGGGCGAAGCGCCGACAAATACCTAGTTCCAATTAAAGTACAAGAGTATAGATCAATTAAATTAAGATTAAACATAATACTTAGCTCCTAATGGAAAGACGATTTCTGCATATTGTTCAAAGCTATGGTTTTGTGATTCATGCTAAATAACGTGTGAATAAAGAAAAGAGAAAGAACAATTGTATTATACTATTACATAGGAAATCGGATATATAAGGATACAACACTTAGAGATAGAGTAAATCTAAAATACAAATATATCTAGAATATCGTATGAGTTTATCTCTATAATGGTCATCCATATATAATATTCATAACAATTAATAACTTGTTTAGCATTTTGAAAACATTTTATACTTTATATGTATGTTCACCTATTTAGTTTTATTATACAGACTTAACTAATTTATAGGAATATAATGAGTGTAAGGAGTGTTTGCAACAAAACACCTACAGCAAAACTCGTTGAAAAAAAAATGTTTCAAATACATGAAGTTGGATACTATTTAAAAAGAAAAATCACCCAAAAAAAATAGCATAGCAATTGGATTTAAGGTTTATTGATTATTCTTTAGGATTTAGGATTTAGGATTCAGAGGTAGAGTTGGATTTGTAAACTTCTATAAATAATTCATAAATATTTATAAATGATTTAAGATGGTTAATTGAGCTTTTTTATGAAAATGATTATCACTTAAAGATAAATCTGAAAGTGGTATCAAGTATGGGGTAATGTTAGAATACCCTCATGTTTAATTAGTTACATGCTTACATCCAAATATATTTGTATAAACTTGTTTATTTATACTTTCAGGTATAATGAATATTTATTAAATAGAGATGTGGACATCCAAATATAATTAGGAACAAAATATTTTAATAAAAAAATTGTTGATTAAGAGATTAAAACTTGACTAAAATTATAGTTAAATAGTAAATTTTTAATAACAAAATTTTTTAATATTTTAAAACGAGATATTTTTGATGAATGTGCTATTTGTTTTATTAAGAAGATATTAGATTTTCATGTCATAAAACTGATATAATTAACGTGATTTAGGAAAAACTATAAAATATTTTTTTTTTAATTTGAGATTTATTTAAAAGGAAATTTATTTTCATTAAGCCACATTTTAAAAAATGCGAGAAATTTGCTATATGTTTTTAGGGAAATTTGCCAAATATAACTTAAAACTCGATTTTAACCCCTAAACTCAAAATAACTAACTAACTAGAAAAAAACACTTCATAAAATTTAAAATCAACTTTAAAAGTATACCCAAACTTAAATCAAATGCAAAAGTAATCCAAAAGGCTAGTGAAATTACAATTAACCTCTTATGACCAAACTTACAAATATAATCATGTAAAGTGTTCTGAGGTTTTTTAAGTCTTCAGAGGTTCTGAAAAACTCTTCTCATATAGTAAATCTCAAAAATAATTTATTGATTTTATTAAAAAAAAAATTGATGTGGAAAAAATTAAAATCATGTAATTATAAAATTCGTAAATGATGTAAATTAAGATCTAGTAAAATTGAATTGTAACATATATATGTGTTTAGTTTTGTGTATATTAAACACTTTTAAAGTTGATTTGGTAACATATGTTGTAGTATTGCATGCATTCTTACGATTAGATTTTGGAAGCTTAACTTCTTCTTTTTTTGAAATATTAAATTTTGTGGGAGATTAGTAACTTAGTGTTTTGTGGGAGATTAATACTTACGGATCTTTTTTCAAAAAAACCAACAAGCAACTTATTGTTCTTCTTGTCAACGGGAGAAAACGGATCATAGCCATGACAAGCCTTCTTGTTCGGTACGATCACTTTGGATTTGATGTTGCTCTGATAAGGAGACTGTTGTGATGCAGTAAGCTTCCTATCTCACTCACTCTTTCCCCTGAGGAATGCCATGGTAGCATCTTTCTTTACTTGGCATCTCTCTTCCTCCCCATCTAAATCTGATGTGGTTGGTTCAGTTTTGTCCATAATGACAACACTTGGGTTGTCCACCTCCTTGACCCGAGGTGCATTGATACTACTCATTTTTTTGTACAATGTTCACATTTCCTGTTTTCTCCCCATTCACACTCTCGCTCTGCAATTTCAATTTCAATAAAAATGTCAAGACAAGTACCAAACATAACAACTTCTATCCATATAAAATTAACTTAGCAAAAGGTTCCAATCAACAAATGAAACACATGTACCATCAATCCAATCAACAAATGAAACAAAATCCATACAAAACCAAGCAAAAACAAGCAACAAACTACCACACATGTACCATTCATCAGAGCATACAACTTTCACTTCTTATTCTTAGTATTTCTCTTCATTTTGATTTTGGGAGAGGTTTCAGTACTAACCCCTAGTTCGTGCGCAACCTTATCCGGTTCTAAAACTGTGAGTTGAAGTTCATTGTGGTTGATTCCCACCTTCTTCTCCACGGCTTCCATCCTATCGGCAAGAAGCATGATCTCTTTTAGGCACTGCCCAAACTCATCGGTCATAATTTTCGTCAAGTTCTTGAAACTTTGTTCAAGGGCTTCTTTCTTAACCCCACTCCACGAAACAGAAGACTCAGCACGAGCCTCGGAACGAGCCTTAGAGACTGTACAAAGTTTCTTCCAGGGTCTTCTTTCTTCCTTCAAAGAAATCTCAAGAGATTCATCCTTAACAATGATAACCTCTGGATTGGTCAACGACTTAGTACCATGGTCTGCCCAGCACTCTTTGCTCCACTTCACCTTACCTTCACCACCACACATGAGATTCACGAGGTTTTCAACCGCCACATTGGTGTTATCATTGTCCCACTGAGGGAACAATTCATCAATATCCTTCACCACAAGGTTCACCACGCGAGTCTGCAGGAAGTAATGAATATCAAGTTAGACACTGAGACAATAATCACTACCATATTATTGGGAATAATCAGATATACCTGTGTGTTGATACCCTATTTGAAAAAAAATTCGTCCTTTATGTCCCTTATAAGCCAGCAAAGAAGGACAAGGTTTGTTTCGTATGGGCTTTCCATACTTCGCAGCAAAGTCGGGCATAGCAAAGTAGATCCAGACTTGGAGTACTTGAACAAACCCATCAATGGTATAAGATTTTGTCAAATCCTTACCCTTCACAGAGTCCATAAGGATCTTAAATGCCAATCTTCCCCATGGGTAGGTCTCAAAGTCTTCTAGATTCATCACTAGCCTGGCAGGACTAGCCCGTGTAGCGGATGTGGACTTTCGTTCTTCAATGAATCTTGTGTAGATGGCTAGGTATCCCAGCCTCATGCGGTCATCCCAAGACCACTGCTCACATCTCCCACACGCCGCCACTATTTGCTGGGAGCTTGGACCATAATCGATATCAACACCCATCAACTCCCAGAACCGATACAACTCCACTGTCAGCTCTACATGAGGATTATCCACATGCTCAACATACTCGCAGTTGAGACCGGTAAGATGTTGAATTCAGTGAGTGAAAACCTCACCGGCTCTGAACCAATGAGACTCCAAAGCTCGTACTTCTTCTTGACATCAAGCTAAAAACAGAGCATAAAGTGAACCAGCCTTGACGCCCAACCAAAGTTCAACTCCCAAAACTTTATGAAGACTCCCAACCTAGAGTTCCTCAGCTCCTCCAATTCATCAGCATGGAGAGCATCCTTTACAGCAGGAAGTAATCTGGGGTCATCGGTATGATATCCAATGCTCTTCAATGGAATGGGCTCTTCCCCTAGGGTGAACAACCTCTTCGGAAGTTCTTGTAATTCAATTTTATAGCCTGCAACAATGATAAAACAACATCTCAAACATAAAACAAACACACGAAGAGTTCTATACTAACATCCACACTCTGGAAGACTTTGGAAGACATCGGAAGACTTACGGAAGACTTACGGAAGACTTAAGGAAGACTTCCGGAAGACTTTCAAAAACTAAAAGGTTGAAAAGATAAGATTTCAAAATCTACCCCTAAAACTACCTACAATACTATAACATATGTTACTAAACCCTAAACCAATGAATATCATGACTCATTCTACATTAAATCATCTAGGTTGAAGACAATTCAATTTTAGTTGATATAAATTTATATCATTTAAAAATGTATGTGGTTATATGATTTCTATTTGTCCCCCATATAAATATTTTTTTATAAAATTTATAAATTATTTTTAAGATTTATTGTTTGAGAAGACTTCTAAAGAAGTTTTCCGAAGAAGACTTATAAGGAAGTTTTCTTGAGAAGACTTCTAGAAGACTTTTGGAAACTACTGGAAGACTCCTGGAAGACTTCACTATTAGGCGGGAATTTGAATTTCACTGAAATTCAAACGGGAAAGTTGTAGAGTTTTTTGTGAAGTCTTCCATGAAGTCTTATACTGCATTATATGTTACAAGACTTCGCGGGAAGTCTTCTACAAGTCTTCAGAAATCCTAATATCAACTAACTAAGCAAAAAACACTTCCTTAAACATAAAACAAATTTAAAAAAATGTTTAAAATCATCTTATTAGAGGATCACTAACACATATTCGTCAAATTCAAAAAATAAAAAGTTCAAAAGATAAGATTTCAAAATCTACCTGTAGAAGTACCTACAATACCATAACATATGTTACTAAACCATAAACCAATAAATATCATGACTCATTCTACATTAAATCATCTAAGTTGAAAACTATTCAATTTTAGTTGATATAAATTTACATCATTTATAAATGTTTGTGGTTACATGATTTCTATTTTCCCCATATAAATATTTTTTATAAGTTTTTAAATTATTTTTAAGATTTATTGTTTGAGAAAACTTCTAGAGAAATCTTCCGTAGAAGACTTACAAGGAAGTCTTCTCTGAGAAGACTTCTCACGCATTATTATGATAAAATTGAATACAGTTTTTTTTGTTTGCTCACAAGGAGTTTGTTGTATTTTTAATAGTCTTTTGGGTTACTTTTGCATTTGATTGAATTTAGGGTATATTTTTGCATTTGAAATCAAGTTTTGAGTTATTTTTAGCATTTTTTTCATAAAATATTGTTTTAATACTATAATCCTTTTACTTTATATATAATCAATTCATTTTGGTAAATTGCATGCTTTCAAAATTGATATATATATATATCAATAACAATATTTCCCTTTAATATAAAAATCCTTTTGATTTAAAAAATAAATTAGTTTTATTAAAGTACATGTTTTAAATATTAAAAGTTTATATATATTTGTAGTAAAGATATTTCCCTTTTCATAGTAAATTGATTTGGAATTTTTAAATTTTAAATAAAATATATTAATAAATATATTTACAATAATAAATTTAATTCATTAAGTATATTATGTAATTAACCATTATGATAATCAATATGAGCGCGACACCTAAAAAATAATTTTTCAAAAAATATTATAGAGTGATGACAAAAAAACAAATATTATAGAGATTTTTTGGTGTTTACAATGAGGAAAATTGATATTTTATAACGATTACAAATTTACACTTATAACAATTTTATATTAAAATAAATTAGTTCTTTTAAAACAAAATAAAAATAATAATTTAAATGAAATAAAAGTTTCTTGCTATATTTTAGAATTTTACATTCAATGAGAATTATTTACGTTTTCCAAATGATAAGGATGGGATTCTGGTAATAAATCATGTATTGAAGACAAATGAATAACTAATTTAAATATTACATCAATACACCTCCTTAGAAAATAACGTAGCGAGGAATAACTAAATAAATAAAAAATTAGTATTTTATATTATTGTGGCAGATATCTTTCTGTTTAAGAAAATTATTTTCTTAAATTAATTATTATTTAATAAAATTTATATTTTTTTCCTTTTGTAAATGGTAAAAAACAGAAACAAGAGCTATATAATATATGTTTCCTTATTGCAAAATCTTGAACTGGCAAATACAGAATTTACAGATAAAGAATTTTAATTGGTCCTTTTGTTACATGTGTCCAATTTTAAAATGTAGACAGACTTTATATGTATATATATATATATATAGATATATATATATATATATATATATATATATATATATATATATATATATATATATATATATATATATATATATATATATATATATATATATAATCTTTATAGACTCAAATCAGTATATAAGTTGAGGAAAAATGGAGTCACCAGATAAAAAGACGCTTCCAATTTCCATGGAAGAACCAAAAAGAGCGAGATTTACATCATCAGGAATGTCTTTTAAAGGGGTGTTTGCTGCTGTCTCCTACATGGCATCCGCTGGTATGTCATAATTGTAACTTCAATACTACTAGACCCTAATTCAACTGACATACTATGGTACGTGTTAGTGCCACTCGGGTTCAGATTCATATAATAAGATATATAGAATATGTATATATCTCTCATATTTGTTATTCAGATCCTATTTAGCGTACTCAGTTCTTAATTCTTCAAAGACTTTTCAAATGTTTCATGGCTAATCAGGACCGTCTAATATCACGTACAAATGAAGCGTTCGAACATGGACTCGAATATAAAAATAAAAAAATAAAAAACTTTAAAAATATATAGATAAATTATGGTGTTTTTCTTTAAATTTTTAGATATATTACTAAATTTATAGCTTATAATTTCAAAAAAACACATAAAACAAATTTATTAATTTGAAAAATTACTTTATTAGATCATTAATTATACGATTAATATTTTTTGAATTTGGTCTAAAAAAATCTTTGAGACGTCCCTGTAGCTAATAATCTCTATACTCAATTACATGCAGTTCTATTAGTAATTTTCAATAAAGCAGCACTTTCTTCATATAGTTTTCCAAGTGCAAATGTCATAACTTTGCTTCAGGTAATTCACTCGCTCTTATTTTTTGAAACTTATTTTTGTTAAATATCTAATGCTCAGTTTCATAAAACTCCAACAACTAACTATTAAAAGATTTCATAAATCTTCTTGTACTGCAGATGCTTTCTTCTTGTTTTATTTTGTATGTGATGAAATATTTTAAGATCATATCCTTCTATACGGATAAGTCTAAAAGCGAGCACGACAGTTTGTTTACTCTTGTTTCTTCGAGACGCTTGGTTCAGACGATCCCTCTTGCATTCACGTATCTGCTTTATATGGTATGCGTAGATTTTAAGCGTACTCTTTGATCATGAATTTATCGTAACAGCACATTTTATATTATTGGTTTTATAACAGCTAGTTACGATGGAATCTGTACGCAATATCAATGTACCAATGTACACTACTCTTCGACGCACAACTATACTTTTTACAATGATAATGGATTTTTTTCTTTCTGGTAAAACGCATTCAGCTTCAATCATCTCCAGGTACTATAATATTACACGAATCATCTATCTTTCTAGAATACTAGATATTCTTTTATTGCTAGTAATATAATCCAGTAAAGAAATATATATCTTATATTGCTATTGAGGGAATATCTAGTAATCATCATATAACAACAAAAGAAACATATATCTTATATTAATTGATATGTAACTAATGTTACAGCTATTCCTATCAGTGTAGGAATAATTCTATTAGGTGCTATTGTCGCTGGAATCCGAGACTTATCATTTGATGCCTATGGGTATGGATTGGTGTTCACAGCAAATATTTGTACCGCGACTTATCTTGCGTTGATTGAACGTACCGGTAATTTTTCTCTCGTTTTACTATGTTCATTAAAGTTTTTTTATTGCTTAATTTATTAGCTTTTTGTGTTTGTAGGCAAATCTAGTGGTCTTAACACCTTTGGGCTAATGTGGTGTAATGGTAAGAAAATTTACTTTCGAACTAATTCTGTTATGATCATCAATCTATTATTTTAAATTCTAATCAGACAAACTCTCTTTTCAAATATTCGTAACGTATAGGAATAATTTGTATTCCCTTTTTGTTGTTCTGGACAACTATAAAGGGTGAACTTAAAGCCATGTTATCCTTCCCTCATCTCTATTCCCTTGACTTTGAGGTACTTCTCTATTATTTTTATCGTTTTACATGAAAGCTTATTTTCATTATAGAGAAATATCTTTATCACGTGTACAATTTTTTTTTATTTGTCACTCACGTGTACAATTCTCATGATATAATTTCAAAAAATATTCTAGAAAATGTACTTGCAAATCAATGATTTAACCATTCTGTTGTATGGCATACGTTGTTTACTCAACTTGTTACAGAAATTTTCTTTTTTTTTGAATATAGTTACAGAAATTTTCATATATAACATAACTTCATAATTACGGATATCATGTATAAAGTAATTTAAACTTAGATATGTACAATGTTACATATGACCCAATGGTTTTTAAACTTCTATAAAACAACTCATACAGATATTTTCAATATATTAAACCAGGGTAGAGTTTTCATGGAGAATAAAAATGATATTATTTTCTGAACTTAATCGTATATACAACTTAGAATCGTAAGAATATATTTTATGATTTATTTAACAAATTTTGAATATTTTTGCAGGTGGTTATATGTTTTTCATGTTTGTTGGCTTTCTTGATAAATTACTTTGTGTTTCTCAATACAACAGTTAATTCAGCACTAACACATTCAATATGTGGTAATATGAAGGTATATTGAAGCTTGTACTTTTTATGTATCACAATATTACGAAATACTTGAAAAATTATGTCCAATTTAGTAAAATTATGTCCAATTTTAGTGAACATACTTCTCTCAGTTTAAACACAGCTGGAGCTGTTACGTAATATTCAGATATACTTGACATTTTAGTAATACTGGTATATAACTTGGATGGCAGGATCTGTTTACAATATTACTAGGTTGGCTTATATTTGTAGGACTCCCCTTTGATTGGGTAAGTTTCCATCATTACGTTCTTCACTTTTTTTTTTCTTTTAATCATCTAGCTATACGTATTTTCTTTCTTAATTCAATGAGAATCACAAAGCAAAATGTTGCAACCAATGATATCAATTGGAGATCCTTTTGTTCTAATATTTTTTCGGGGAAAATTATTCTCAATTGATACATTTATTTTATTAATTAAAATATTAAATTTCCAGTTGGACTGATTGGCAATTTTGGATATAATACAGCTTAACGTGATGGGTCAATCGCTGGGTTTTGCTGGATCTATGCTTTATGCATTTTTTAAATTAAAGGCATGTAAAGTTACAAATTTTGAAACCAAATAAAATGTTGAATCAGATACTATTATGTTAATTTAGAAACATAAGCCTGTGTTCAGTGGATAATTTTACTAAAACCTTTTTCATATATATGAGTATTATATTTTGTGAATGACATTTTTTAAAAAACATGTTATTAAATACCCGCGTCTAATTTGATGAATTCATGTTCGAAGCCATCATCAATGTTACGCAAGGGTTTGGAATATATATATATTGAATGAATGTTATATTGGTATTCACCAAAATAACTTTTTTTACATCGGTGTTGCAAAATTTAAAGAGATTGTTTTTCGGGAAAATTGCCAAAAAGGGATGAAATAGGTATACTATTGTCCCCTTAGAACAAAATTTAGGATCTTTGTCCATATAGTACAAACAATAATGAATACCCCCTTTTGTCTTTATTCTATTGAAATTTTTCTAATTAAAATGTTAATTATTTTGTAAATGTTTTTTAAATAAAATTTTTACATTATCAAAGGGGTGATTTATTATTTATTAGGGATTGTGTCGACAACTCTCTTGGCTAACAAAACCAAAAATAAACCTTCAGCTGCTTTAATTAAAAACAGAAAACAAAATCGTTGCTCCCGACGGAGAAGAAGGAGGCAATATCACCGGCTCACGGTCGTTTCCGTTTTGCCGGAGAGTTCGAAGCAGGCATCACATCTCTTCGTCGTCGTCCTTTCCTCTTTACTTTCCTCTTTAGTTTCGGTTTGAAGCAGTCATCACATCTCCCCCGTCATCGTTGTCGGAGTTCTCTAACCTCCGATATAGCTGTTTCTCGGTCAAGAAGGGACGATTACCTACGCAATCTTCTTTGTTTCCTCTTCTTTCATCTCGATTCCCAAAACTCGAAGGTTAGGGTTTCGAAATCCCCTTTACAATTTTTCAATTGTTTTCGTTTTTGTTTATGTGCATGTAGTAGAAATAGTTTGAATTGTTTATAACACAAATCGATTCACGTTTTTCGTTTTGATTTTTGTTTGTGGTTGAGTTGATTTTTGTTTGTGGTTGAGTTGATTGTAGTTTGTTGTTGACTTGGTTTGAAAGTAGATTTTCTTTCTTTGTCGAGTGTGTACTATGGTTTGAATTCAAAAATCTAATGAGTTCGACATCTAAAAGAGTTGGATTTTATATCTTGTTTGGGTTGGGATTTGTTATTCAAATTTCTGTGATTATTTTATTGACTATTTCACAATGTAAAGTCGATCATTATAGAAGTCACTGAGACTCTAATTTAGACATTACTCAATTTGGTTTTGGTGGAGACCTTAGACACTGATTTTGTTTATTTGTCGTGTCTAATATAATGGTAAATGTGAGATGGTTATGCTTTGTATTCTGACCATTTCTGGACTTTCTTAAACGTGTGGCTAACGAGTTCAAGTATCATTTCCTGTTTTGTAGTAATGGCTTACCAGTTTCCAAAGCGGATTTGTGAAGAAGGAGTTGAGCTCCAAATTGATAAGATCAACAATACATGTAGACGTACGATGCTTGCATTGTTGAAGGATTTTCTTAAGGATGAGTATGAAGAAGTTTTGAAAGACCCTGTCTTCGGTTTGATTCTGGCAATTGTAGACAACAAACTCATTTACTCAGGGAAGATCATTCACAGCTTTATATGCAAGCAGCTCAAGGTTTCCAAGCTTCACGAGTTGTGGTTTGAGTTTGCAAACAGGCCGCTAAGGTTCTCCATGCAAGAATTTCATGCTGTCACTGGGTTGAAGTTCAAAGAAGAACCAGACATAGACTTCAATAATTGGGAGGATGATAAGGGTTTCTGGAGCAAAGCGCTGAAGCAAAATAGCAATATCAACATATACATGATAAGGGACGAGCTACTTAAGGTGTGTAACCAGTGGTCATATGTGGACAGGGTGAGGTTAGTGTATCTGTGCCTTATACATGGGTTCATCGTGGCTAAGGATCCGAAAGTGTATATCCCTCAAGAATACATCCGTTTGGTGATGGATTTTGAGAAAATGAGAATGTTTCCATGGGGTCTTCGCACCTATGACGAGCTGCTTGCTTCCATATTAAAGGCAAGGACCGATTTGCATCTGAAGAACAGCTACGTTTTGGATGGATTCTCATATGCGTTTCAGATATGGATCATGGAGGCAGTCCCAGACATTGGTACTATGGTGGATAAGAAGTTAAAAAAAAACATTGTCAAGGTGAGGTGTAGAAATTGGGCAGGAAGTGGAAAAGTATCTTATCAAGATATCATCAGCCTAGAATCCCACTTTGACAAGGTAATTATCTTGCTACTATTAATATTGAGATCAAAATTGTCTTTGTGGTGTTGATTGTTTTGTTTTTTCATGGAAGGGAGAGTTGTTTCCATTTATATCATCAAGTGGGAAGTCGGGTGTGATTGATGATCCTGAGTTCAAAAGAGAAGATGAGAAGAAGGACGAAAGAGTTGATATGATTGTTGATATGATCAAAGCCAATCATGACTGGAGGGAATTCGTTTGGGAAGTTGAGTCTCTGCCAACAAACAATCTCTTTTCTGACGAAGAAGAAGACGATGTTGAAGATGAAGATGTCACGGAGCCGCCTATTGTTGCAGAGAAGTCGACAGCTGCTGTCAAGAGCGTGAAGCGTAAGCGCCATGATCCTGGTGTCGAGTCTCTGAAGAGAGAACTCCTATGTCAACGAGCAGCTGAACATAACAGTGGTGTCTCCGGTGAAATGAAGACCTTTATTCAGGGGTTGTTCACCTCTTTTAAGGACATGGTGCAGAAGGAGATGCAAGAGCGTTTTGATAAGGTCGATACTGAGGTGGCTAATATCAAAGAAACAATCTCTCAGTTTATGGCTCCTTCAGATGCACTCAGGAAAACCACAGCAGCTGAGATCCCGACACCTTCAGGACCAATTGGAAAAGATCAAGACAACTCTTCACAAAGTCCAGGTCCTTCATCAACACTAATGCAAGATCAAGCTAAGTCATCACAGACTCCACGTCCTTCAGCAGCAAAAGGAAGAGCCAATGTGAGTGTGGATCCAATTGCGGTTCGTCGTAGTCCTCGGACTGTGAGAAAGGTAACAACAACATGAAGCGTTGTGAGATTATGTGTGGGTTGAGTATTCTAAGTACTTTTGACAAGGTCGCTATCTTTTGTTGTAAGTTTTTGTGTCGTTTGTAATGTACTTGGTAGGTTATCGGCTTGTAAGTTTGTGTGTGGTTTGTAATATATTTGGATTGTAGCTTATCGCAAATTTATGTATTATAAGAATGTTCACTTTTTTTAGTATTAATGCTATGGTTGGTTGTATTAACAGGATGACAGTGAAATGTTGGAGTTTTTGAAGAATCTAACAAAAACCAAGAAACATGTAGACAAGAGGAAGGGGACCCAAGAGTCTTTACAAAATGCCATGGGAGATCTTTCTCAAGCATCACATGTTAAAGGTTTCGATCCCTCACGAAGTCTCAATGACGAAGAACAACCGGAATGGGTTACTCCATTATCTATGTTCAAGCCTACGGACTGGATACCACCTAGTCTCAAAGATATGGAACTCCCTGAGGACCGCATGAATGACACTGATTACAATCTAGTGTTTGTTGCTGAGGATCAATGGACCAAAGTGACTGAGTGGTTCACAACTTCCTGGTTAGTTTATAATGTTTTTTAGTGTTAAAAAAAATTGATCCTTGTGTAACTGAAGCTTGCATTCCAGGGTACTAAAGCTTGGACCTACTATGTTCACAAGTGGTAAAAACAGTTTTATTGGGGGGGGGGGGCATGATTAAATTTGTTCAAGTGATTAGGGATAGGATTGTTAAAAACAAAGGGGCATAACTCAAGTTATATAGAATTTTACATGTAACTTTGAAAAGGCATCAGGGGCACATGCCCCACACTCAAACTATGTGGCTTCGCCTTACAACTTGGTCGTTCTAAAGAAGCATCTGATATCTCCAACTTTTTTTTTTCTAAAATCAGAAGCTGTAAGATGGTAAGCTAAGTTGGAAGCAAATGAATAATGACCGTTAGATCGTCATCTGTACACGTGGATCTAGGGGATACATATGAAAATCGACGGCTCTAAATACAATGGACGCATTCGCCTTTAAAGTCAGTAACGTACCCCTCTCTTCTTGTACACGCCAACAGAAACTCTGGCCCAAGGTTTTACAACGAACTGAAAGTTTTCTTTAGCTCTATCTATTTTTTTCTCTCTTGGTTACGAATAAGTAAAGCATTTAACTTTATTCGGAGGTTTCAGTACATTTTTTCTGAGTGATGGTATTAAAATATATCAAACAAATATTGTATCATAACTTCATAAGTCTTATTTTTAATGTTAGCTTTCATACTGTGTACATCATTTTAAAACTACAAGCAATTAAAAAAATAAAAATATCTCGTACGCGCTAACACATGTTTTTACACGAAAGAGAGAGAATATTTAGTTAGGCGTTGTACATATGTATGATTTGGTGGTTCAGCCTATTAGAAATTTAGATGGAGAGAAGCTGATCCTTCAGTTTTATCGGTTTTGTGATATACATTGTGTTCGGAGCATGTCACTGTTGGGTGTGATAACCATGGAATCAGCTCTCTACACTGTATCATCCGAAGTGTGTGCTTAAAGAGAGGGTTGAGTTAACGAGTATATGTATTATGGAAGCAACGAGATGATTCAAGAATGGTTCTTATATATTCAGATTCTATAGTGAGTTTTCTAATAATCTACCTGTTCTTATCCTCATGGACCTCATCATATCTCATAATTAATACTGTATAAAATCTTTTACCCTCTCACTGATTTGTGACCCTGTACCTAGTGATGAAGTACGAACTCATAATGTCGACAAGTAAAAATCAAATAATGGACAAGGGTCAAGGACATATACCAACACATGGCTAGTAAGCCTAGTATAGATACTTGTGTTTTTTTCTTTTAGGGTTTTGTACATTTAAAGTATTTCCTACACGACAAACAATAGCAAATTGTTATTTCAAAATTTAAATTTAATTTGTGACCAATAACCAAGCATACTCATGTGTCATACGGAGGGAGTTACGGACGATGTATGGGAAAGGCTGATTTGAGGACTCAAGTTGAGTTCGTTTTCGTGTATTGCCAATAAAAATTTAGTGGGCTTAATCTCTATGTTTTCAACCCATGCCCAATCCAATATCAAAATGTCTTTGGAATGCTGGAACAGGCCTGGAACTACATTTCATTTCCTAATGTGCCTAAAAGGCCTGTTATAGAGTCTTGCATCTTTTGAAGAGGTTGGATCTGAAGGAACACGGAGAGAGAGAGAGAGAGAGAGAGAGAGAGAGAGAGAGAGAGAGAGAGAGAGAGAGAGAGAGGAGAGAGAGAGAGAGAGAGAGAGAGAGAGAGAGAGAGAGAGAGAGAGAGAGAGAGAGAGAGAGAGAGAGAGAGAGAGAGAGAGAGAGAGAGAGAGAGAGAGAAGCGGTGGCATTTATGTTAAGAAGTGTAAACTGTTTGGAAAAGTAACATTCTCCTCTAATCCTGATAATACCCTTACGAGAAAACTTGAGATTGTCAATATAAGTTGTTTCTATAAAGATGTTCAAGTACCTGCCATCTTATAGGATTGAAGACTTGAAGTTGATGAGTGAGAGTTGATAGATATGTTTTCTTTTTCTTTTGGTTTTAAAACTCTTTAATTAGAAATGTTGATGAGTCAGAGTTGATAGAAATGTTGATAGCTTATGCTTAGCTCTTCGTACTTTCTTAATTATTATTCATGCATACTCTTAGCTGTAAGAGTACTGAATTAAAATAGTAACCAATCGAACTCCTTAGTGAGTAGCTATAGCATATCATTTTATGTTTTTTCCTCAATTTTACGTTTCCATTAAGATATGATATAGCTAGGGATAGGGATGTTAAATACAAGGCTAGGGCCTAACCCTCTTTTGTTTAATATTAACCCAGTCCTATTTTAACCTAACTCTATTTTAACCCTATTTTAATTAAGGGTTAGGACTAGTACAAGGGTTAGCCCATTTAATTTCATGTTAGTTAGAAACTTTTTTTATATCAATTTTAACCAAAAAACTCAAATATGATTCACATAAATAAAAAAGATCTCTTTTATTCATTTTTGTCTTCAAATGCTAAGCATGAATTTTTTTTTTTAAAAAAAAAATCAAAGTTCTAAGCATAAAATAAAATAAAAAAGCAAAGTTCAAAGCATTAAAAATCAAACTCTCAATCTCCTCCAAGTCTTGTTGCTCTCCTCCAAGCTTCACTCTGCAACATAATAAGATGATTATGAGAATCATGATAACAGAGACAGAGACAACAACTTCATAAGTTAGAACACACCAAACTAAGACAGAAATCACTAGCATTATAGTCTTGAAACAAAACTGAGACACAAGTCACAGAACATACCAATATTACAGTCCACAAGTTCCAAGCTATAACTTACAAGTTCCAACACATTAACAAAAGCAAGGAAATGAATCATTTATAAACTAATGCTTGAACCATTAGAACCATGAATACTTCAACCAGGACATAAATCACAGAACACATATTATGAACAAAATTGAGACCAATCTCAAACCAAGAACACACGAGAAATCATACATTCCCATAAACAAAGCATAGTATTTACCACATCATATGCTTGAATCACCTTCATCATCATAATCAAAATACTCTTCGATGTCTCCTACAATAAGTAATCAATGAGTTAACTAACAAAACAAATACATTAATTTTAAAACAACATTTTACCTTCAAATTCAGTAAAGCCTCATAGCCAATTTCGCGTACAAATCAAGGCTTGGACAATTTTAGGTAGGAGACGGTTTCTGAATGGATTCAAAACCCGACCTCCCACACTAAAAGCAGATTCCGACGCAACAGTAGTAATAGGAATGCTGAGAATATCCCGGGCAAGCAAAGACAAATCACCATATCGGTGTTCCTTCTCTTTCCAATAATCTAACACATCCATATCAGAGAAAGTTGAAATATCAACCTTAGTATCAGCCAAATACATGTCCAGGTTTGTCCTTTCGTTGTTTGTACCAAACTGGATACACTTTTCCAGCTCAAGCAAATCCTATAGTCAAATAAAATCATAGATAAAAGAAGTAATTAGCCAACTATTAAGAGGTCAAAATGAACAGGAACTTCAAGTAAGATACTCACATCATCCAAATCATCTTCAAGAGGAGATTCTGTAAGAAGCTCGTGTGGAGTTTTTCTTGGAAATTTAGAAGAACTTTCTGAAGACCTGGATCTGTACTCTTTATAAAGCGACTCCAAGTTTTTCCTCACGACTTCAACCTTCTTCTCAGAAGTTCTAGGATCCAGCTTATTATAAGCTTCTTTAAGCATTTGAAGCTTAATCCTTGGATCGAGTACTGCTGCCATAGCCAAAATAAGACTATAATCATCCCAGTATTTTGCAAACTTACTTTGCATTTCCGTAGCCATTAATCGCATCTCAACATCATTACACCTTGCATACTTCCGCAACAACAACTCAATCTTCCATACTAAAGTGAAATAAACATTGGATGTGGGGTATTTAACTCCAGAAAAGTATGTTGTGATTGTACTAAATGGCTTCAAGAAGTCTCGAATCTTCTCACCACGATCCCACTCTTCTTGAGAAGGCAAACACTTGTAGTTTCTATCATACAATTGCAGATTAGCAAAGGCTTTACGAAACTTGAGAGCTCTCACCAACATCTCGTATGTGGAGTTCCATCGTGTGTCCACATCCAAGGATAAATCAGCAGTGCTTACAATACCAGCACTATCAACACACGCAGCAAAAGAGTCTTTCCTTGAATCAGAAGCTTTAACAAACTTAACGCTCTCCCTAATGTTCACCAAAAGACTAGAACCTAACTCTAACCCTTTCTTGACAATCAAATTCAAGATGTGGGCGCAACACCTTACATGGAGATACTTTCCATCACACAATAACCCATTCCCACTCTGCAAACGATGTATAAGGATATTTTGCATGTTGTCATTAGCAGACGCATTATCTAAGGTCAGTGAAAACACTCTTTGGTATCAAAAATCTTCTTGGCTATTGCTTCACCGGTATGTGGGGGTTTGATATCACAAAATGCCAAGATGTGACTGTGTAATTTCCATTTCTCATCAATGTAATGAGCAGTCAGGCAGATATAACCCCTCACTTGGCTACGGGCTGTCCACAAATCAGAAGTAAAAGACACTCGACCTTGGTAATTTGCAAACACCTCTTTCAACTTCAGCTTTTCTATTTCATATCTTTTATACACATCCCTACTTGCGGTTTATCTACATATAGGCTCACAGTTTGGATTAAGATACATATCTCTCTCCCTAACCTTTTCATATTCTACATACCGAAAAGGAAGGTCATGATAAATTATAATCTCAGAAACCATATCCCTATCAACTTTGTGATCATATGTATGACTCTCTTCGGTTTCAGGTTTTTCTGGACAAGTTCGTGAATGGCGTATCAATGTTGATGTTCCATAACTCTTATCTATCACCAACTTAATACCACAGTAGTGGCATCTAGCCCTTTCTTTACCATCAGACTCTACCCCTACTGATGTAAAGTCTACCCAACATTTTTGGAAGTTTTTTTACGCACATGTTTAGGACGTTTAGCTCGTGGAGCTCGTCTATCTCTTGTATGTATTGACTAAGAAGGTTGAGTGTGTATTGACTGAGAAGGTTGAGTGTGTGTTGACTGAGCATGATGAGTGTGTGTTGTCTGAGCAGGCCGAGTGTGTGTTATCTGAGCAGGCTGAGTGACACTTAGATCATGTTCTTGAGTGTCTTCATTATACTCCAGTTCCATAAGTTCATTTTCTGCCTCAAGAGCTGCCATTATTTCTAATGTTTGTGAGTCCATGCTGCAACAAAAGATAAACAAATAGATTACAATTACTGAAGAGTGAAGACATTAAGGTTTAGAGACAAATTTAACTCATACAGACACGTATAGTTGGGATTCATATAGCTGTCACACAAAAAAAAAGCATAAAAGTTAGTACGCAAAATCTATATTAATAGTCCTTTTATTGATAATTAGGCAGAATCTATATTAATACTCTTCCACTATATTGCTAACTCTCGTTCTCTATATGTTCACTGTGTAACTTGCAGCAACAGTCCAAAGCCTTGATTCTGATCCACGTGCAATGCTATAACTTCACTAATAATCGAATGCCAAACATCTCAAATCACCTCCTAGATCAACGAACTCTAGAACCCAAGTGGGATTCCTAAATGAATACATTACAGGGTGAGCATGTCTCTAAGTAAAACGACCACATAGACATCATTCCAATGATATATAGAGTGTGGCTTAGTCTTAGTAACAAAAAAAAATGCAAAAGGGAAAGGCAGCTTCTAAGAAAAAAAAGACAGTCGTATATTGTTTCGTTAGGACTCACGACTCTGTTCCTCACGTCCACCTATTACATAAATCGAGATGAAAAAAGCAAACCCATCAAAGAAACAACCAAACCCATCACTTACCTCCAGAGAGATGCGGCGAGAGAGATGCGGCGAGAGAGATGCAGCGAGAGAGAAGCGGCGAGTGAGAGAGATGCGCAACGTCGACGCCGAGACTCGAGACTAGGAGGAGATGGAGGAGAGACCACGATTTCACTCTTCTTCGATCGCTTTTGAGAAAGAAGAGGAGAGACGGCGAAACTTTCTGAGAAAGGAGAAAAGAAAAAATTAACCCTAATGATACTGTAGTATAAAATTAGACGGCCCTAAGTTGCCCCTGTTTAAAAATTACGGGCTTAGGGTTATAAAATGTTGTGTGGGCTGGGCAAATCCTTTGGATACAAGCCCATGACAACATCCCTAGATATAGCTACGACACTAAAAAACTCAAACGGGTCCAGAGTGAAGTGAGAAAAATTGGGTATGGTATATATTATTATCGATGTATCTAGATTCTCCTCGATAAAAAAATGGCTTTAATCAAGCTGTTGGTGAAGCATAGAAGAAGATTTAGATGCCGAAGTAAGTTGTACTTAAACAAACGTCACAAGGTCTAACAGCCACATACTTATTATTCTGAAAACACATAAGTAAAATCGATAACACCAAAAACGAAGGATGTCTAAGCATCTGATACCAAAAATTTTGATCTACTGAACCAGGCATTCGATTTGCTTCAGCAGCGACAACATCCTTAAAATGATAAACTCCACCATACTTCTTACTGGCTCAATCAGGTTCCTGGTGAAACGGTCCTGTAAAACACACAACGTATCAGATAATAACTTTTGCTTTAGCAATCTCAAAAAAGAGATCAAGGAAAAATTTAGGTTGGAAACAAATAAGATATTATTAAGAGTAATCTGATCTGAGATAGACAAATCTCCCGTATGAATCACATAAGTTGAATTCCCATCAACAAAATTGACGGAACATGGTGAGACTCGTCTAATTTTGGTCATAAGAGAGATGTTTCCTGTCATATGATGTGAGGCTCAAGTGTCGAGAATAATATCTCCTATAATGGTCTTACTAGCTAGTTTCTGAGAGTTATTATTACTGGTTTTCTCTTCAATCAACTGCGTCAATGTGTTCCATTGTTCGGGTGTGAACTCAGGAAAAGAAGACGAATTTTCTGTTGTTGTGTAAGCGTTGCTAGCTACTCCGTTTTGATTATATCTCCAGCACCACGACCTCACCACCTCAACCTCCTCTTATGTTCCACCGCGACCAGCACCTCGTTTTAAAGCACATTCTTCCCACTAGTCAGGAAAGCCAACTAGTTGCCAACAATTAGATTTATCATTACCCATATGGCCACAATGAGAGCACTGCTTCCTTATCGTGGACGACTTTGATTTGATTTGATTTGATTTTGTACTACCTCGTGCTGGTGATGAATGAGAAGTTGTGTCATGTGAAACCAATCGCAGATTGTTGTTGCTCTTGATCTCATTTTGACGAGATTCTTTGTTCTTCTTGAATAATCTTAGCATACACTTCACATGATCCAACATTGTATCAGAGGCGATGATCCCTGAACGGACACCACCAAACCGTGAGTCATCTAGACCCATTAAGAACTGATGGAACTTCTCTTCTTCACGTTCTTCTTCAAACTTTTGTTCTGCTCCACGTAAACAATTCAACAACGGCCTATATTTAGCCAGTTCTTCCCACATAGCAGACAAACGGCCAAAATACTCCAATACTGTTTGACCATCTTGACGACAAACAACAACAATTTGCCTTTTAAGAGAGTGCACATGCACCTTATTGCCAACAAAAAATATTTTCTTTAAATTCTTCCACAACTTGTAGGAATCTGATATGAAAGTTACTGTCGAAGTACACGAGGTTCAATCGATGAAGGAATCCATCCAACAATTTTGGAGTTCACTGACAACGACAATTCTAGATTAGGATATGTTACGGATGGCTTAACTATCGAACCATCAATGAACCCGATCTTTCTCTTAGCTTAGAGGGCATTGGTCATCTCCGTTGACCCCTCATTGTAATTTCTCCCGTAAGTGTCACCGATGTGATGAGACTTCATGGATTATCTGAAGCATGCAACACATATGGAGATGAAGCGTCTTGTAGAGACAAAAGTAACTGAGCCAGGGGTCTTAGTATGTATTGATACGTTTACACGTTACATCATATATATACATGAATTGATATCCTTATCACAAGTGTATTAGGACTTATCAAATATATCGAGGATATATCTTTAATAATATGTCATTATCTCCAACATTCTCTAATATACATACTCAAAAATCCCAAAACGAATAAAAGCAATTTCAAAGAGGCTAGCAGCAAAACTGTTTCCAAGGTCTCCCAACACCACCATATATAAACGCAATCTATACAAACCGCATATAGCCCAGCCTAACTCCTAATTTTGTTAATGCCAAATTAGCAAGTTTTGTTTCGTACAACCTGGATTATGTACACTAAAACTTAACCTAATGTCTAAATTGTATAAAGTTTGGATAATTTTATCACTTAAGACGTCAACCAACAATGAGTAAAGTGATGTTTCTCCTTATTGAGTTTAGTCAAAGTTACAGGATGGACGACAATAATAAGTTTGATGACTGGTCATGATTTTCATTTGTAATAAAATTTTACGAATTTGCATTTGATCCATGCAGAGGAAATGAGTGGATATAAATGATAAATAGATATAAAAATAAATATGAGAAATTAAAATACTCATAGGAACAAAAGCAAAGAGACATTCCTACTGGAAACCCTACACAATAATAAGGGAATGAAACAAAAGTTGACTGAGTGGCCCATTCACACCTCATCTGCAATGATGACGAAACAGAGTGGGAAGCTCAAAAAGTTACCTTTTTTTTTAATTCTTCAGTATTTTCGCTAATTAACAATTACCAAAAAGGAGATTATTCCACTCTTCCCCCATGCAATACACTCCAAAAGACTCGATAGATAGATCGTTCGTACCTCCAGCATGAAAAATAATAATCAATACATAAAGACACATCCATGTACATTAAAGTTTTTTATTTTATGGTCTTGCATATCATGTCATTAACCCCACTTATCGAATTTCCACCCAAATTTTTTAATCATTTACAAAACTGACTATGCTTTTAATTGGCTTTCTCTCCATTGTCGACTGTCTTCTTGATTTTCTTTTGGTATCCATTGTCGTCTTAACCCATCTTACTCTTTGTTATTTATTGAATCATATGTCTTAACATCTTAAAATCAATATTAACCATGTTCTACCGGTATGGATATAATATATCCTTAGCTCATCATCAGCCTAGTGATGATTTACCGAACTATGAAAATGATATACTTTTGTTATATTATAAGCGTGGATAATAACTCTATGCTTGAGAAACTTGTATATTAACAATCTAATACACCACTCGAAGTAGTTAGAAAACAAAAAACCCATGTTGAAGATAATAAGAAAAGTTGAAAACAGAATCTACTATCTTTTCCTTTTTCAAGTGTTGAATTTTGTTTAGGTGTGATACAAAGTGATGGGTTTTAGACTAGCAAAGAGAATCCATGTTGGGTGTGCTTGAAAAGCCGAGCCATCAAAAAGAGAGAAGAGAAATAATGTAGAGAGAGAGAGAGAGAGAGAGAGAGAGAGAGAGAGAGAGAGAGAGAGAGAGAGAGAGAGAGAGAGAGAGAGAGAGAGAGAGAGAGAGAGAGAGAGAGAGAGAGAGAGAGAGAGAGAGAGAGAGAGAGAGAGAGAGAGAGAGAGAGAGAGAGAGAGAGAGAGAGAGAGAATATTTCACTAAGTGTAGGCTTTGGTGTATGTGAAGTATCTTTGTGTTTTTTTGGTAAATGTTGTGTCAGTTTGATAGGGCACGCGTTTGTTCAAACTCCCAAGAAATGCTAAAGAAAAAGAAGAAGAAGACATTTGTCACATTGTGCTCTATTTCTCTCCCTATTACACACTGATCACGAGCGCTTAAAACCTTCTGCATAAGACAGAAGTTTTTATTTCCCATGTGATTGGATCCTTCTACCTCAGCAGAGAGATTGATTCTCACGTTTCCTCTTAGATCATGATTATCCGGAGTCTTTAGTAGGGGTTCTTGCACTGTTCGCGGGCCCCACTAACATATGGGGTCCATGAACAGTGTAAGAACCGCTTCTAAAAACTACTAAATAAGAACCGGTTTTAGAGAGTTTCTTACACTGTTTGCGGGTTCCACTGACACGTGGCGACCCGCCATTGGTTCGTTTTTTAATTTTCTTTTTTTAAAACAGCAAAAAAAAAATAAAAAAAAAAATACGAACCCTATTAGGGGTCCTAGGGATAATGATGCCCTTAGAGCATGTTTATTGCAAGGACCCCTAATGGGGTCCTTGTCTTTTTTGTTTTTTTTTTTTTTTTTTTTAAAAAAAAAAAAATTAAAAACACTAATCGCGGGCCGCCACGTGTCAGTGGGGCCCGCGAACAGTGTAAGGGACTTAGCAAATGGATTCCTTATTTAGGGGATTTAAGGGATGTTGCTTAGGGGAATTAGTGGGTCCCACCCGCTAAGAGACCCACTAAGAGCCCCCAATAAACATGCTCTTAGTCTCTTCCTAGTTCTTTTTACTCATTCCTTCAATATATATATATATATCTACCTAAATCATATGAAGTGTCGTTATCCAAATGAATTATCTGCTATCTACTATATGTTCTAAATAGATTCAAGTTGGATTGGGACGTTGAGTCTCTTTCGTTTGTATGATTATATTCATTAATACATCAAGTATACATTTTTTTTATATGATGAGAAGTTATATTTTATGTTTTCGATCCATGTATAGCATTGAACGTAATACTTCTTTTATTCGACGTTCTAAGTGTAGCAATTATATTCAAATTTAACTATGCAAAACTAAAACAATTGTTCTTTAACGCGATAAACTAATGATATTTAAGAAATCTGCGTGTTTCTTAGATCTAACGAATTTAAGATGTCGTATTTTATGTCTAATATACTTTCTTCACGAACACTTTTTTATGATGTGTTACAAATAATTTATTAGAAAAATTATTTTTAAGCTTACCAAACTTCATATTAAATCCGAGATTTATAATCTTTCAGTGAACTAATAGTTGTCCAAATTTAAATTTATAAATATTAGAAATCTGAAACCCATAACATAAAAATAATTAGAATATACTTATTTCGGTGGTAAAAATATATATATATCTGATTTTTGTAATAGCAAAAATGTAAAAAAATAATTAATTATGTGCGTATGCAGTTTTCATAAATTCTTTTGATTTGTTCAGAGAAACATAAAAGGATGGTTGAAAACACCTACAAGTTACACTTACATAATCAAAGAAATTTATGCAATATGCGAATTTGATTTTGAGCTCATTAATTAAGACTCGGACTCATATTAAGACTACAAATTTTTTTTGATGCAAATGTTAAAAGACAGAAAATGGTAATTGGTGTTAGTGCCTATAGTCTACGATTGTGCTGGTTGGCTTATACGTCTCAAAAGAAACCAAAAGCGAAGATACGTATTAAGACTTTTTTTGATACGATGCAATATTATATGGAGTATTTATAAAGAAATAAAAAGGATAAACGTTATTTTTATAAAACCAATGAAGCAAAAGATGATGAGTAGAAAAACCTTTTTTGACTGCAACAGTGGAATGTACACAATACAATAGTCACTTTTTACACTTAATAAAATGGCATGTAAAAGTCTATTTTTTTCTTGCCTCAAAGTTACAGCCAGATGTTTTCCTTACCAGAACCTAGAAACCTAATTAGATTCATACCTATTGAGCCGTTGTCTTGTCTTTACTCTTCAATTTGTTTACCTCAAATTGTTCTTTTTATATTATTTGCTGAAAATGATACCTTAAAAGAATTAAAAATATTACATTTGAAACAAATCGCTATTCTCTGTTAAAGATAAGTAGAATTATTCGTGCACAGAAAAAAAGGATAAGTAAAATTATTAGGTTCCAAGAATAACAAGTTGAGCTAACTATGTCAAAACATAAAAAAATATTAATATTTAAGATATATATCTAGCGTTTTCTTTTGATGAAGTTTAGTGGTCTCTCTACAAAAGATTATACCTGTTTCGTATTAAATAATTTGATCATCAAGCTGATAATAATACTTGTAAACATTTACTTCGTTGGCACCATATTATGCTCGGGATTCATTTTTGAAATACCATTAATTTGTTTTGTGTATCCTTTATTTATTTTTTCATGTCGGATATTTCTTGCCTATTCACCAACAAACATATAATTAAATACAACTTTCAGATAAATACATACATAATGCATTGTTGTATATGGTCTTTGGATTTCTACCTATACATTCACTATTTACGGTAGGGCATGCTTTTTGAGTCACGTCAATCATTTACGAACTCCTTTATCATCTGAATACGATTAATTTTTGGGTGAATAAAGTTACCTGAACATATGAATCAGAGCTTCTGAAATATTGAATAAATTGTAGGCAACATTAACATTAATGAAAATAAAATCTCAATCATATAAAATTACATCATGCAGGTAAGTTTAAAAGGAATAATCCATCAAGGTGTTATTTACAAAGTATGCTATAAAACAATTTTAAAACGTAGTTAATTAATGAAAATCGTTTCTTTTAATAACCTAATCAAAAATTTATAGATTATATTACATTATCTCCACTGAAATTGATAGATCTAAAAACATCTCTAATGGAGTTGGAGTATTTATTTTAAGATATTTAGGATTGAGTTTTTTTTATAAGATTAAGAATTTTATAATTAAATTTTAATATATATTTTGAGAATACGGGAGCTAGAACTCTTTTGTTGGGATGCTCTAAGCTACACTAATACACTATGGCATGAAGAACTAAACATTGATTTAGTTTGTTTCTTACAAAATCGTTAATTTATGATAAACCTTTTTGTAAGACAAACAAGAATCTAAGAGCAAAGACACAAACAAACGCTGATTTCTTCAACCCTCGAATCTGTCACTGTATGAGATTAGAAGCGTCATGTATCTATCTATGCACGAGTATGTTTAATTCAACTGTCTCTATGTAAGCTTTCGTACATCAAATCAACTGTAAAAGCCACTACATAATTTCTGACAATGCTCAGGAATATTTTTTTTATTATATTCTTGTAATTTGTTTTGTGTGCATAGCATCGATGATAAGTGTGATAATTATTAAATTGTAATGATCAATCAACTTATAAGTATAAAAAGTGTTTGACTAACATCTCTGCATAGGATGGTCGAAGATAAATTGTTAGCAGTTTTGGGATGGCACGAGAAATCACCATCATAATCACTCTTCCTTTACACATGTAACACCAAAGTTAGACAAGGAAAACTTCAGTATCTGGAAGACTTATTGTGACTACAAAAACGGTTACTCAATTTATTGTTTGCCAATGCTTAGAGATGTTTTAATAAACATTGTTATAATATAACTGAATGGTGTAGTCGGGTGGCACATGACGTTTCATTGTCTCTAAGAGACCTTGATTCAAATCTGCGTCAGCTCAAGTTTATACCCATATATGTGATCAAGCGACAGAGATATCTAATTTCTTTTGCGAACAACTAAATCTAGTTAATGCTGGTGGTCGGACCCCAAGAAATTAATCGGTTGGACATCGGTCTGCCGGATATTTTGAATAATCCAGAAAAACATTGTTATGATTAAATTGAAGTAATGAATTAGTAGATCTGCATATACCAAACTAAAAACAACTCGAGCTCCAAAAATTTATTGCTAGTACTAATTTCTTTTTAAATGATCCAATTTTTATAGAGTACCACCACATTTATATCACCTTTTTGTTTTCCGTTTGCGTTTGCATGCAAGGGTTCTATAAACAAAAACATAATCATAAACGTTAATCTTGAGATACTTTAGTTTCATTAGGATTGTGTTGTTTTTAATTTATTTTGATTTCATCCAAAGAGTTCATATTAACAGGATAATTTTTTGTATACTTTATGACTATTAACACTTAAATATCGTTTGTTTACCAACTAAAAGGTAGTCATGAAGAACATGTTCTTTCTTGCGCGTATAGTTCTACTTTTAAATTCTCTATTTTTATCTCTATAAGCTTCTCATTCAAACCTTCTTTCTGATCCGGTGGGTTCGGTTGTAGACTCAATTCTTGTAAAAGGTTGATCGATCAAGAATCATGCTTCATCGGGATTAGAGAAGAAAGAGTAAGTAATGATGAGTAATTTCTTTATCTTTTCCATGCAAAAGAAGAAAAGCATTAACATTTGAAAGAAAAGGCAAAGAAAATAATTAACACACTTTATTTTTGCCTTTTTTTATCCCTTCGATTTAACCTTCTTTCTTTATTTTTTTCACTTTCTCCTTTAATACTTTAATCATCACTCCTCTCTCCTTTAGGCTTTAGATCCGATCAACACCAAAATGCCCTTTTCATATAAAATTAACATGCATTTTTTCGCCTCATTTCATATTTATCAGTCTCATGTACCTAATCTCTTTGTGGACAACTTATTATTTTGAACCAATGTTCAAGAAAAGAAAACTCTAGATGATAATTAGACGTTTCAAAGAAAATTAACGCTTAAACTAATCATAAATACATGTGTAGTATTTTGAACACATACTAAACTCGAAATATAAAGTAGTACTAGACATGTATCCGCGTGACCGCGCAGGTATTAATTTTCTGTTTATTTTTGTATTTTGTACTAAATGATGTATTTGTAATATTTGTGTGTGTAAACCATCTATTGTATGTCCAATAATTGATATTATTAGATTTTGATTAGTTTTTATTCATAATTAGTGTTATATATTTTAGATTTGTCGCCATATAATTAATTGTACTCAAAAGATCCGAACTGAATTGGGTAATATGGTTATTTTTTGTACAAATATATATTGATTATTTGAATATTTTTAGGTTTATATACATCAGAACCGAACTCATCCTAACCTGTAAGGATCCAACTCGCAACTTACACATAAATTTATAATATTCAAGCGGGATCTAATTTCAAAACCCCAAAAAATGATATCCAAAGGGAATAGCCCATATCTAAATAGATATCTAATATTCATGCCTAACTGATTTTGTAAACTAACAAAAATGATTATATTAGCTTAATCCACGCAAGTAATAGTTCCATATTTAATATGTAGGACATTGAATATATTATGTTTTGAATAATAGAAAATATTATGTTTTGATTTTGTATCTATTGATTTGGTCTATTTAGGAGTAGATAATATGATGTATTTTTTATGGAAACAAACATTAATCTAATTGAAAAAGACAAGCATTAAAATATGTAGTTTCATTTAATTCTCAATGACATGGAAGTGTAAATAACTTTGAAAACTAAAGGGCATTTTTAATTGGTACTTCTGTTTTAATAAAATAGATTTTCACAAGAGTATACAACAAAGTATAAGTACTATCAATGTTCCATCTACTAAGAGCATTTCCAAGAGGCACTCAAACCCTCAAATTTTGAAGTTTTTTACTCTCCAAGAGACCCTCAAAAGAATAGTGAAACCTCAAATTTGAGGTTCCACTATTCAACTCTCAAAACACTATTTACTTTACATTTTAGTCCTTATAAATTTATAATTCATATATATTTGTACTAACATTAATTTTCTTATCACTTTAATCCTCATAACTATATTTCACTTAAATATTCAAATATATCTTATATATACATATATATATATATATATTATTAATATAAAAATATATAAAAATGTTAAAACTAAAATAAAATAAATAGAAATAATATTACTTAAAAGATATTTATTATTTCATAGAAAATTATATTACATTGAAGAAATATTACAAATTAAAGATCAAAAGTACAAAATTAAAATATATTACTTCGAAATGGGTTAATTGATCATATTTGGGAACACTATGGAAATAACAATAGTGAATAATTTATATTTCATGTTATGAATTAAGGTGGGTTTTATATTATTACTATGTATTCATGTGTTGTAATAAATTGTATTTATAAATATTGTGTTTCATATTTTTAATGTGTATATATTATCTATCTCTATAAAGTTTAAAGACTATAATTAATTTATATTAAAGTTGAGGACTAAGATACAAATTACATAAAATTTCAAAGATAAATTTGAGATTTCTTTTTGGAGCATACCACCCTCAAATCTTCATTTTGAGGATTCTCCACCCTTAAAATGAGGTTTCTTCTTGGAGATGCTCTAAACTAGAGTAATTGTAAGTACATCAACCAACAGTGGTAACTTAGTGGCAATGACTCATTTGAGGTATGGCGTAAATATGTATGTAATGGATTTGAATTCTACTAGAAATAAAGTTGATGCTATTTGGTTAGTTCGAGCTTGAATTTTGGTCCACTACAAGACATTCCAAATTCGGATTAGAGAATGCAATATTCAATCCAATCTATAGTACTAAGTGCGTTTTTCATAGGATCAACCGAATCAGCCGATATTGCATAGTTAAAAACTTATAAGCATGTCTCATTGCAAGACAGTGATCGACCATTCTATTCCAAAAGGAAGAATTAATTTGTGCCGTGGCTTGTATACTATAGTATCAAAGGAGTAACATTGTCAACATATTTATTCAAAAACCAATATGGATTGTCTTGCCTGCAACAATTAAGTTGGAAAGCCTCGCGATTGATTAACATTCGGAGGAGAGCGAAGCATATGATTATCTAATTAACATACCTATGATATCTATTGTAAAATTAGGGGACAAGATGATCAAGAGAAATATTATATGATAGCTCTAAATTTTCTTTTGTAACAAAATAATTTTTAAAAAGAAAAATGACAAAAATAAATTTTATTAAAGAGTGTAAAAATACACTTATATCCCAAGGGTCAATTAATCTAGAATTATGGCTTAGAGTTATGTGGTGGGGTTGTAGATGTGATGTTTAAAATTTTAAAAGATTAAAATTAAAATTTCAAAATAAAAGTAATTATTTTGGTCAGCTTTTTTTGAAGGTTATTTTAGTGACAAAAACTTTTAAATTGCTATTTGAGAGAATTGCACTATGATTAACTGGTTACTTAATACTACAAATTACAATTCATTTGAAGAAAAAGAAAAATTACATTTTATTTCTTAGGTTTGTATCTAAAACAGACATGTACGTTGCCCTAATGAGAAGTAAGGGCATCCACACCAATGAACCCTTCCTTGGGGTTCATCTTTTTTTTTTATTATTAAATTTTTTTTTTCTTTTTTGTTTAAAAAAAAAAAAAGATAGACCAATCGCGGGCCGCCACGTGTCGTGAGGCCCGCAGAACAGTGGTGATACATGTTCACCAGAGAAAACCTCAAAACCACATGTTCATCACTGTTCATCTAGAAAACTGTATGAACCCTCCTTATGAACCTTCAATGTACATGCTCTAATTTATAGCATTGCAGGAAAGATGCGCCTTTTATTCGTTCAGGCGATATAATAATTTACGAGAAACCATATAAATGAAACGTAAACTTATGTGCTTTCATTTTCACCATTTCCATATAAGCAAAAAAAAAAAAATCTCGTTGTCAATTTCTTCGCCAATCCATCTAAAAGCAAGAAATAATCCGTGTTTAATCATTATGCTAGCTAACTTAGACGTGCCTTAACTTTCAAACTCCTTTTTCCTGGTTATAATTATAATCTATTACCTAAAACATCGTTGCAATGTTCGATGTTTCAATCTCAATTTTCAATTTTGGTTAGATGTTGGTTTTTCCTTGAAATACCATGTTATAAAGAAATATATTTCTTAATTGTGTATGGTATCGTACACATATAAAAAGTAATTCCGTCCAAATACCACATATAAACAATATTACTCAAAAATCAGTATAAATGTATGTACGAAATCGATTATGACAACCCACGGTTTCTTATTCTAACTAGTGCATATAGTTATTGATCTTAGCTAGAGTTAGTATACATTTCAGTTTTAGATGAAGTTAGTCTAGTATATCTAATATTATAAACAGTAAGTTAAGATGCATTTGCAATGATAGGGTCATCTTTATATTCCAACTATTGTTGGAAATATGTATGGCAAAATGCTAACCAAATCATTACAACTCTAAAACTTTGCCACTTTAGCTCCATATCGGTTTTAAAGAAAACTTCATTTGCATTTTTCCTTCATCAATCTTTCTCTAAAAGTATATACTTTCCTTGCAAATGGAGTAGCCTCAATTAATTTATGTTTTATATTTGGTGGGGGTTTGTTTCACTTAATGGGTCCTATGCCAATATTATTCCCCAATGATTTGGACTCTCTCCACCATAGTTATATCCTTCTTCGCTTCATTGATTACACGATGTTAGAAGCTATGATCATTACACTAAACAAAGAGCAAAGTAGTGCTCCAATATTTATTAGCTATATCATGTACAACCAAAATCTTTAGTTTTATCTTTGCCTTTTTCTTAATTTTTTCGTTGCTGTTAATCATGAGGGAAATATTCTACATATTAAATATTTAGCAAAAGTAACCCTTAATCAGTCATTCTCTGGAATAGATTAGTTTCAACTCTAGACGACATTTTTGACTTCGAATGATAGAAAATGAGAACGAGTATCATATAACAAAACATGTCTTAATTATCTGCATTTGTTATGAAGTTATGATATATTAATTTTATTTCCCGTGTTAAGCTTTTTATTTTTATTTTGCTGTGTTTTTTTTTTCAGAATCGTGCGGTAAAACTCAGATACTTATCCAAAGACTTCTAAAAGAACCAGATATTACTGTTAGCTATACATTTTTTACCATAGCTGTTAAAATCTCAAACTATACAACGATTTTCATTTAATGCACATCTGCTTTTTATAATTTTCACACCAAACTACGTGTCTCTCTTCTTCTTCTTTTGACTAGGTATATCTTAAACTACGGTGCATATATGCCAACAAATAGAGCTAAGATCTAAGCGTATATAGGGAAAACATATCTAGTGAACAAAACAAATGGAAAACATATCTAAGTGAATATTAGATTAAATAAATTCCAGGGGAGGCTCATTTATAAACAAGTGTGAAGATAGTGGTGGTACGATGACTATTAAGAAGCAATACTAATTACGAGTGAGCAAAATAACCAAATCGAACCAGCTGAACCCAAATCAACCCAAACCAAATTAAAGTATATGTTTTAATTATTTAGTTAAAATTTTTATTAATCTAAATAGTTTAGTTTGGTTCGGTTTTAAACTAAATCGAACCAAAAACCAATTTTTTTAATTTAATTAGATTAACTAATAAATACACTAATTGTTATCTTGTGTATTTGTATAGTTTTAGCAATCATTTTAGTTCTCATTTTATCCGTTTAGATGCATTTAGAGTATATTTAGGTGCATTGCATATACATTTGTTCATTTTAGGTGATGGAAATGCTATTTGGTAAATTTGGAGCCTTTGGAGTTGGTTTAAAGGCAAAAATGATGATTTTAGTTCATAATACGAGTTGCCTAACTGTCCCAGCGGCCAGACGTCTTCTTAGCAGCCTAATGACCTCTTCCACAAGCCGCTAGGGCGTGTAGCGGCTAAGCCAAGTTGCTGGAGAAAACCCTACTCCTTACCCGATATCCGGAAGATGCAGTGGCCAAATGACAAGAAACATGCCAATGGAGTGTTTAGCGGCCTTCTGCAATGGCCTAATGACATGTCAAAAACCAGCTACAACACTTAGAAAAATCTGCACCTCTGTTTATACCAACTTTTACCCTATTTATCTTGGGTCAACCTATGCTTGTTGGGTCGATCCATCTCGTTTATAGACCACTATAAATATTCTTTAGACCTAATTTTAGGATTTTTTTCTCATTTTCTCTCAAGAATTTGTCTATTCTTGTAAAAACTTGATTTTTTTGATCATTTTAAGGAAGTACTTCATCTTATATTATGTTTATCTTGCTTACTAACATGATTAGCCTTAAACTTTACACGGGTTTAACGTTTATCATGGAAATTAGTGAGTAGTCACTTTGTGGTTCATGGTTAAGTAAGTTAGGGTGATTATGTGGATATATAGGACGTTTATTGCTTGATTAACATTGTTCTATGACTTATTAGGTGATTTTAATGCTAGATTAGCTTTGGCCAAGTTGATTAGAGCTTAGGTTATTTCATGCCAAGAAGGTGTTCGATAAAATGTTTAAACCAACCTAATATTGTCTTTTACATGTCTAGCCAATGGGAATTGATGTTAGAGATGGTAAATAGTTAATAGACTTGTGATTTATGCATATGCTAGATTGTGTTACGCCAACAGAGTTGATGTTTGATGCATGATTAGCATATGAATTATTGTCACGGGAGTGGATTAGTCTATTGAATGAGATATAGACCTATAAATTTGTTGATTGTTTTATTTGAACATCCTAAATTGAAACTTGATCACCTTATATCGATTATCTTTGCCCATGGATCCATCCTTGACATTGATTGAAAGTTTAGTTCTTGCACTTATTTCTTGATTGGATTTGAGATCACCTTTGTTTATATTCTTAGGATATTAGCTTGTTACCAATCAACCATCTTCTTATTTGCTTATATTAAGGTAGTTTGTGTCTTCTTTAGTGATATTGATCATTAGTTGTCTGTGGATTTGATTCTAAAGTGCTATAGCGACATACCATTCGATTGTGGTATTGTTGGCACATTAGGTTAATTGATGTGTGCTTGAACGCGTAATCACTAATAGTATTAAAATTTAAGATATTTAACCATCTAACCTCAATAATTAAACATAATTTTATATATTTTACTTCTAAATGAATAAAATAAACACAAATAACAATATAATAAACGAAAATAAATCTCATACACTATCATCAAAACTAAAAAACTACTTATGATATATTAGATTTGAAAATGATAATATAAAATTATTACATTACACATTCTAAACTTTTATTGTGACGTTTGAATCTATGTTTAAATATGAAGAAATTAATAATTTAGTGTCAAACGATGATTTGTTTTATGTTCTAAAAATTATATTTTGTAGCTGAACTTGAAAAAAATAAAAACCAACATAGTTGAACATTAATAAAAACAATACCGAACTAAACTGAACCGAACACAAACTAAACTGAACCCAAACTAAACCAAAGCAAACATAAACTAGACCAAATCGAACTAATTTTGGTTGACTTCAGTTGAAGTTTTTTAGACCTAAAAAAACAAACTAAACACAAATAAACTAAAATTTAAACCGAAATGCAAACCCCTAATTCTGACAGAAGTCTTATTGTCTTGTTCTTAGAAAACGAAAGACGAATGTCTGTCAAATTCTTAGTGCTACACGATTAAGCGTGTTTTTAGGGATTTTGTGTTATGAATGATTTTAATTCAGAAATTTTAACTAAAGTGTTTAATTTGAACTTTAGTGTGTGTTTTTAGTTGTGGGATAATTGATGTGATTTTAGGTAACATATAAAAATTTATATACACAAATCTCTTGAAATTTAGTTGGGAAAGATCATTCTTACCGAATTCCTGACATAACAGCTTCAACGAGACTTTTTGTCAAAAAAAAAATCATCAAGAACTCCTCACTGACTTCAAGGAATTTTTGAAGGATTTTGACAGAAACATTTTTGACAAAATTATGACAAAACATGCCATGAGAAAATACAATCATAAATTAATTGGTATAATTTTCTAACAAAACTATTTGCAATGGTAAAATAAGATGAAACACATGTTCTGTCTCAATTTTTTTTCTGAAAAACTAGATGCGTCAAAAAAAAATAAGGATCATTTTTTCCGTAAGGATTTTCCCCGACGAAATTATTCCAGTGGAAAATATTAATGGCGAACTATCTTTGATCGGGAAAAATTACCAACAAAGTTTCTTTCGTAGGGAAAAATACCAATGAATGGTAATTTGTGGAAATTAAAAAAAAAATATAATTTTTATTTTTAAATAATATAGAATTGAAATGTAATAAATAATAATAAATAAATTTAATAATTAAAAATCCAAATTTAAAAGCATAACTAAAAGTAAAAGAATACCTAAAAAATTTAGAAAATAAAACAACATTTAAAAGTTCTAAAACTAAAAAAAAACTAAAGTTCATTGGGAAATAACTGCTTTGTTTTTTCCATCATCACCTAGTTATGTCTCTAGATTTCGTCACTTAAGCCTGGTTTTCCATTATTTGAGCATGGTTTTTTGTCGTTTGAGCAATGATTGTTGCATTTTCGATCTCCAAATCTGCAATCCATTCAACTTTGTTCCTCAACTGCTCGACAATCCATATATCAATATACAGAGTTTTTGCTTTTTTTTTATTTCCATTAAATCGTCCAACTTTATGAACATGTTTAAACAGAATATGTTAGCCTTTCACCTATGTCATCATGGCGAGCATGTCTTCAGTTTTTATAAACTTCTGATGGAAAATAGTATTTAATAAAGTTTAAAATTTCTTCATTGATGCCCCGTGCGACTATAGATCCTTTCAATTTGCTTAAATTTCTACTTTCTTATTGATATGGAACATATATTGCTCGTATGGCTACATCAATCTATATTGTACATGATACCAAATGGCGCTTCTCTCGCGAGATGAATAGGAAAATGTTCCATACCATCAAAAATCTTGGAAGAAATGTCTTTTTGAAGTTACAAAGGATCACAGGTATGTTATCCTCCAAATTGCGATTACGATCTCCTGTGAGTGATCTCGCGCTTAAATTACAACTGTATTTTTCTCAAAGCTTACTTCATGCTTATTAGATTTACAGATCTATAATCGCAAGTGCATATATTGTCGGTTGCAAAACCTAACCTTCTTCTGGAGAAAAAAATAAGAGCAAAATTTAACCTCTCGTTCTTTGTTATGTTGATTTCTTGAATTGAAATAGCTGTCCCACACATTGTCGCTTGAAAAATCTAATATTTTTTCTCATTGATTTTCTTAGGAGCAAATCAAGAGGATCAATGTCTCCCTCCCTCTAAAATTGTTTGTCGCAGAAACTAGAGTGGTCTGGGTTTGTGTTGAACTCGAGATTGCTTTGGGATGAAGTTGTGGGTTAAGGAGTTTGATTTGTTGAATGAGAACGAAGGTGTGGAGATTCCTTTGTCTCTTTTGAATGATCATTCAATGGTGGAGCCTCTTGGAAGCTGTGGAAGACAAGTTCTGCTATGGTGGCTTCGTGTTGAAGCATGCGCTAGAAGTTCTAATTTGCTTATAGAGAGAAGATTGCAGAGACACTATTGTGAGTATTGTATACAGAGAAAGCTTGAAACTTTATGCATGAACATGTCCACAAGAACATGTACACATAAACCTATCTACACAATCCACTACTACATGTTTTTCCGATTCATTATAAAACATGCATCCTTAAACACGCACATACAACAACAACAAAAATGTGTTCATGTCCACAATTTTGTTAAGAAGACATATGAAAATGTGTCCATGTCCATAATTTTGTTAAGATTGACATAGATTGCAATTACTAATGTTTGAATATCCAAATAAAACATATCCACTTGAAATTGTACGCACAATCCACTACTATGTGTTCTTTCAATTCATTATGAAACATATGCATCCTTAAACACAAATAAATAACTAAAATAAAAATGTTTATATATGTATATATGAAATTGATGTTAAAAGATAGATAATTTTATATGTAATTTAGTGTAATAATTATATTTATTTTATATATCTTAGATTTTTAGTTAAAAGCAATTGAAAATATAGGATGAAAAATAGTAATGTACTCAACATAAAAAAAGTAAACAAATCTTCACCACACATTCCAAAACCAATCTTCAATCCAACGACCAAGAGAAAAAACACTTTTCTAATACACCTAACCAGAGGCCAACAGATCAACCGATAGACAAAAATAGAGGACATTTATGTCAAAAAATGTTTTGTACTCAGTGATAGTGTGTCTCGAGCACATTGTGTCTTAGAATATAAAAAAGATAGGAAATTGTCCTAAAAAAATCAACTCTAGACTTTACCTTCATCTGCTTAAAAATGAAAATGGTTAATGTTGATGCCTACAAAATAATCACAATATATGAGTGCCTAAACTCTAAACACTATTTAAGCAGTTAGGAACTAGTTCTTACAACATTGAATATGGTACAACTGGTTAAGGATGTTTGGTGAGAGATTTTCACATGCAGACATATCTAATGTGGGCAAGCAAGATATTGCTTGAAATAGACCAATCCTGGAGCGATATGCGGGCAACCATTTGAATTCAGTCTTGGTCCCCTTAGCCTCTTTTTCAAACCGATGGAGTACTTTTTGAAAAAAAAAATCAAAAAATTCATAATAATTGTACTATAATTCGTAGTTACCAGTATGCAAAGTTTAAAACATGCATGTAATTAACAAAATATTGTTCTAATGCCATTTTTGGGCGGCATTCTTAGTTTTGCTTCTTTTCATGATTCTTTTAGTTAGTGGGAAAAAGAAGAACTAAAGTGGGTTGTTGGGATTTTTAAGGTAAGCAAATTATAATATTGTACGTAAGTTTTGTATCAAAAGCTCAAAATATAACTCATTTACAATAGATAGTATCTTTTGTGATTTTAGCACATGTTATGTAATTATTTGACTACCAAGTCTAGTCTCAATCTATTAATATTTAATTTATTATGTGATGAAGATTTTTATATACAATGCATTTTTACATAATTCCATTATCTAAATCAATTAGAATTGTTAAAATGCCTGTAGAACGGTTTAATAATAAAAAATCGAAAATTACAACTAACTTTTTGATAGTGCTACAAATCCTTTTAGATGAAACTAATTGAGCTAATTACTATTTCCATATTATGTTAAAACCATGAGTGTACTTTTACAGAGAAAAACTTTGATCTTGCTAATAAGAATAAAATATTCTAATTCACAAAATACTAACTGCTTTATCCATGCATAACTAAAATGAAAGTTAAAAATTACTTTTTTGCTTCGATATAGCTTTCAAGCCACGATCTACGCCATCTGGAATGAAAGACTCTCTTCGAGTGGTAGAACCTCCACGCACTCCAACTCGACAATTGCCACTCTGGACAAACCGGTCAGGAACAAGATCTCTTCAATAAGAGGGAAAGGGGGAAGAAGGCATGAAAAGGCTATTGTGATTTGGTTTGCACGGCATTGATATTTCTTTAAAATTTCAAATCGCTTTCTCAAACAATAGAACTATTGTTTGTAAAAAGGTTTTTTTGATGTGAATAAATTTAAAATTCTTTAAAAAAAATGAAAGTTAATTATTTGTACCAATAATTTTCTATTACCAAAGAAATGCGGCTAATGTATCAGAACACACTAAATATACCAAGCACCATTCACTTAAGAGTATCAGAACACACTAAAGATACCAAGCACCTTTCACTTAAGAGTTAACACCAATTCTTATTATATAAATAGATAAATGAATGATTTTGTGATATAAACAAAAGAGATAGAGAGATGAGACAGAAGGTTGCTTTTGCAGTATTCCGGGAATGAAATGTTGTCTCTCTCCTAGGATTGGCGTGAGAGAGAGAGAGGGAGTCCATTCCTCTCTTTTGTCCTTCTTGTAATTAATTGATTTCACTATTACAATAAAATGATTTTTTAATAATTTCTTTTCATTATAACATGTCTTGATTGGAGATTAAACAAATAAGACTCTAAATAACCTTTTTAGGACCAGCCTAAGATATACATAAAAAGAGCAAGAAGATCTTTGTTGGTCACTCCTACGCACATCAATGCAAAAAGAGACTAACGTCTATTATAACCATGGAATAAATATAGTTTATTTTACAACGTTAATTTAAACCCATCTTCTGGTTAATTAGATTAGTTTATTGTTGGCAGTTTAATTAGCATGCATTATAAAATTTAAATACGTTTTCAATGACTTTCGTTATATCTACAAGTTAACTTGGTTTAACAGAAAAAAATAGATGATAAACTTTTACATCAATTGTGTGTGTGTGTGTGTTTAATCCACCAAAAATTAATAACCAAGTACAATTAATTATACTTCTCCCTATCAACTAATTTCAGCGGGTGGGAATATATTAACGTGTAGATTATAGTGGAAATGCAGCTTTTTATGCTCTTATTCCCTAATAATTACCAAATTTTAAAGGAGAGATGATGAGCAAAATTGGTACACTGAAGCTGGCAGTGTAACTGTAAACTAATTGAGGAGAAAGAAAAAAAATAAAAGAAGACAAAAAGTTGAGTGAAATGCAAAAATCAAAAGCATACAAAAGCTGCTCGTTTGTCCAAAAAGAAACCCATCATAAAGTAAAAGCATTATGAGATCAAAAACCCCTTTAAAAATAAACTAAATATAACTTTTTTTTAAAAAAAATTCAAAAATAATTCAAGATGAGGAACAGAAAACCCAGCATGAAATAAGTATAAAGGAACCAGCTTGGTCTAAGTTCCTTATCTGACTAAAACTCTCTTAAACCTTCTCTCTCTAAGTTCTTTGTCTTACTCTTCTTCAACAGTCTCCAAACACAAGAAAGGAAGCTCCTTTTCTTTCTTTTCTCTTACTCTGTTTCTTCACTTGTGGGTTATACTGATTTGGGGTGTGGTTAAAGGAGGAGGCAGAAGTTTTTAAGTTAACACCAGAAAGCTTTCGATAGTGGTTTTTTTTCTCAGTTTCAAAGGTGGGGGTGGGGGTTAGGGTTTAGGTTAACAAGTTATGCGAACAGGTGGCTACACGATTCAACAGACACTCACTACAGAGGCTGCTTCTGTCTTGAAGCAATCTCTCACTCTAGCTCGGAGAAGAGGCCATGCTCAGGTTTTTTTACTTCATTGTGTTTCATTCAAAGTTTTGATCTTTTTGATGTTTAAAGTTTGGATCTTTTCATGTTTACTAATGGGAAAAAGCTTTTTGTTTTTTTATGGGTTCAGGTCACTCCTCTCCATGTTGCAGCTACACTATTGTCATCAAGGACAAGTCTTTTAAGAAGGGCGTGCATTAAATCTCACCCTGGTTTTTCACCTAATTACCAGTTTGCCCCTTCTCTTCACCATCACCAAACGCAAAACCAAAACCATCCTCTTCAATGCAGAGCTCTCGAGCTTTGTTTCAACGTCGCACTCAACAGGCTTCCCACTGTTCCTGCTCCCATGTTCCACGGCCAGCCTTCTCTCGCAAACGCTCTCGTCGCTGCACTCAAAAGAGCTCAAGCTCACCAGAGACGAGACTGCATCGAGCAACAACAACAACAGCAAACGCAAACGCAGCCTCCAACGCAGCAAACGCAGCTTCTTGCTGTTAAAGTGGAGCTTGAACAGTTGGTTATATCCATCCTCGACGACCCGAGTGTGAGCCGGGTCATGAGAGAAGCTGGGTTTAACAGCACCGCCGTGAAAAACTGCGTCGAGGAATGCTCCGTTTCCTCCGTCTTCTACGGCGGCTCCGTCGTCGGAGTTTTCTCATCTCCAAACTCTCCCGATCAACAACAACCAAACATAAACATGAATCGGTTCCACCACTACCAAAACCCTAAAGACTTCAACTTTCTAAACCCTAACATCGGTTTATGGCAAACCCAGTTCTTAAACCAGTCTCCTAACCAAAACCCACTTTTGTTTTCTTCCTCCTCCCATCATCATCATCAACAACAACGCCTGAGAGAAAACGATATGAAACTCGTCGTTGATGTTCTTCTGAGGAAGAAGACAAAGAAGAAGAACCCTGTGATTGTTGGAGATTCCGTTTCGTTCACGGAAGTGTTCGTCTCGGAGCTGATGGGGAGGCTAGAGAGAGGAGAGCTCGAGGATTTAAAGCAGACCCATTTCGTCAAGTTTCAGTTTTCACCAATGGCCTCGAAGTTCATGAGGAGAGAAGACGTGGAGATGAACATAAACGAGTTAAGGAAGAAGGTGGTCTCTCTCACGACGAGTGGTAAAAATGTAATTATCTTCACTGGTGACTTAACGTGGACAATAAGGGAGGTGAACAACAACAATGAGATGTCTTCGTCTTACAGTCCTTTGGATCATCTAGTTGAAGAAATTGGGAAACTAATCGCTGAATACGACGACGTTGATGATCAAATTTGTGGTTCTAAGAGAAGGGTTTGGGTAATGGGAACAGCTTCGTTTCAGACATACATGAGATGTCAAATGCGACAACCATCGTTAGAAACATTGTGGGCTCTTCATCCTGTCTCTGTCCCTTCTTCTGCTAATCTTGGCTTAAGCCTTCATGCGACAAGGTAAACTCTTTTTCTTACTTTTTACCGTTAATTACTCTAAAAGTTAAAACCGTTCAGTCATTTTTTCACAAAAGTGGTGTTGGTCAAAAAAAGGGTTTTGCGTAGATAGTGACACTAGCTAGTATACCTATGTTAAAAAGAATCTTTATGTCGTAGTTCAAAAACAATAGTTAGATAATTTCTTTTGAAATGTTGAGTTTTTGCAGAGTTTATTTGAAACTGGTCCCTTTAGAGTCTGTCTTTGTTCTCTGACTTACTCAGATCAGTGTCTCTTGGAAGCCATGCATGTCCATTCACATTATAGTCTTATTAAGTGTTTTTTAGCATATTTTTTTACTTGAACCGTCATAGTATAGTAGGAGTACACTAAGTGTGGCTAAAAGGTAGGTAGATTATAGTTACTAAACTTTGGTTACTAGAAATTTCAAGAACTGGAGGTAGGTAGTAACATTTTTGAATGAATATATTGATCCTATAAAGAACTCATATTATCCAATGGTCACATTGTTTGTAGACAAATTAATTTCAAAACATAGTAGAGGAGAATATTCCTGCAACAATAAAGAGAAAAAAGCTTGAAACTTTTGATTTTTTTTTATGTTTATGTTTTTGTTTTGTAGCAAGTATAGACGTTTTTACCCCTTTTACTACTTTGGTTGATTAGTCTCAAGTTCTCTTTTTATGTCTGATAGCTAAGAGACCCGTCCTATATTAGGGAAACAGTTTGTCTTCTTGTCTACAGGACACTTTTTTACAACAATCCAAAATCTCTTTTTTACTTTTTCTTGTTTTTGTTTTTCAGACGTTAGTGAGAATGCCACTGATCTCTCTTTTTCTTGACCGTTTTTTGTTTAATTGCAGTGGACATGAGGCATGGAACATGAGCAGTGTTAATGCGGCAAAGTCCTTTTCTGGTTACAATAAAGCTGAGGAAGAAGAGACAATAAGCTCTGTGCTAAGTTGTTGTCCTGAGTGCGTTACTAGCTTTGAGAGAGAAGCAAAAGCGCTTAAAGCTAACCAAGAGAAGCTCTTGCCTTCTTGGCTCCAATCTCATGATGGTGACAACTCTCCACACAAGGTAGAACTAATATTTGAATTTAAATTGTACCGTTATATGAATCAAAGAGCTAACCTCTTGGTTCTGGTGCTGTGTAGGAAGAGTTAATGGGACTGAGGAGGAAATGGAACAGGGTTTGTGAACATATACACAATCAGACAAGACACTCTAGTCTGATGGGGTCAAGATCTGTATCTTTGATCGATTCCTTGGGGTTAAAGCCGAATCAGCGAGCCACAAACTCGATTGCCAAGTTCAGACGTCAGACTTCTTGCGCTATAGAGTTTGATTTGGGTGGAAACGAATATGAGAAGGGTGAATCGATCAATGAAGCTGAAGATGATGACAACGAGAATGTGAAGACCACTCTTGACTTGGGGAGTTCTCTGTTTCGATCAGATTCTGTCACAGAGACGAGAAAGAAGATCAGTGCTTTGGTCAAAGCTTTGGAGGAGAGTGTTCCATGGCAAACTGTGACGATGCGTTTGATTGCTGAGAGTTTAATGGATTCCGTGTTGAACAAGAAAGATGGTTGGATTATGATAGAGGGCAGCGACACAGCCGCGAAGAGGAGCATAGCTCGCACTGTATCTGAATCTGTTTTCGGATCTTTGGAGTCTCTCGTTCACATTGACCTTAAGAAGAAAGACAACGAGTTCAAGGCAAGGGGACTGGAGAATAGCGAGAAGGTTGTGTTCTTGATCGAAGACATCGACTTGGCTGATTCACGTTTCTTGAAACTTCTTGCTGATCGGTTGGAAGAGAAGCAGAAGAATAAAAGCGCCATCTTTATCTTGACAAAGGAGGACTATGCAAGAAACAGAGACTCTGTTTTGCAGATAAGCTTGGAGGTCACGGCACAGAGTCCTGGGAGAAAGAGAAAACCGGTTTCGGATTTACCGGTTAAAGATGGTAAGAGTTTCAGAGCAGGATGGATCAAGAAGGAAGCGTTCTCGAGGCAAACGAGTTTCAACAGCTCTTATCTCGACCTAAACTTAAAAGCTGAAGAAGACGAAGAAGGAGAGATCAGTCCTATCTCAAGCGACTTAACCGGAGAAGAAGAGACAGAGATCTCTTCCAGCAGTTTTCTGAACATGATTCAGAACCGGTTTGTTATTAACCGGTCATATCAAGCGGGAATCGAAAAGGCAATGATAATGGCAGCTTTCAGGGAGGTTTTTCCAGAAGAAGATGGTGGTGGAGTTAGGTTTAGCGTGGAGGAGAAGTTAGTGGAGGAGATTAGCGGTGGGGGTTACGTTCAGAGCGGTGCGTTTGAGAGTTGGTTAAAGGAGGTTTTCAAAACGGGGTTACTAACGGTTAAAAAAGGCGGGGAAAAGGATACGGGTGTAATTAGGATGGTGTTTGGGGGTATAGTTGACAACAACAACAACAACAAACAATATGGTGGTGGGGTTGGTGGGTACATGGGTACAAGTCTTCCGAACAAAGTCCAAGTTTCCAAGTTCGAGTAGATCTTTCGGTTTAATTTTCGTTCGTTTTTTTGTTTATTTTCTTTTCAATGTAAAATTTCCATTACTAATGTGGGGGTTTGACTGGTGTAACTCGTTTTCTTTTTTTCCTTCGAATGTAATATAAATGCGTTTTAAAATTTGGCAATCAAATCAAATGTATCTGAGCGATAAAACAACGCTAGACTAGTAATAGATGTGAGTTTAAAAAAATAAAAAAAAATACTGAAGTACAGAGGGATTGCTGCTTCATTTACTATGGTGGATGTTAAGAATGGCAATTAAAACTTCTTTATAGTATGATACATGGTCATCATTGGATTTGACGGATATGCGAGCCTGGATTGATTTGGGTATTCAGAAACACTCATTGGTTTGGTGATGTAATTGTGAATAGGATTGAGGATTGCAATACAGACTCAACAGGAGCGTGGCAACTCTTGGAAATAAGATACTATGCAATGGAAGCAAAATGATCAAATGTATAAGCTGGTTTTCAATATAAAACCAACTACGAGTTTGATTGGGAAAAACGATCATTTTATACCCAATATATCGCGATATGTTCAATTTATATCCGATTTATATAATCTTGTAAAAACATACCTATATTTTCAAAAAAGTCAAATAAAATATCAATTACTTTTTTTTTTGTCAAATCATACACCTTTCGTCACATCCTCTAATTTTGTTGACGTATATGCTACATAAGCTAATTTTCCGATGAAGATATTACGTGTAGAATATTTTTTGTTAAAAAGAGATGAAGATAATGGTTTACAAAATGTAAACGTTAATAAAAAAATTGACAATTTATAATTTTTATTATTTAGTAAAATTAACAAAATTTAATTAAATAATAAAATTTTAATATTATATAAGAGATATGTTCGTTAATAATGTTTCGATCCTATCAATTACTTTTATGTTAATTTTAGTTATGTGTTTGTATATAAATATTTGGATCGGTTATGTAATCATGCAAATAATTTTGTATTAAGAGATTAAGAATTTATGATATGCTAATCTAAACTCTTTAAATGTAAACAATATAAACAAGATTAATCGAGAGTGACACGACTGCAATATTGGTCTCAAAAAATTATAACAAATATATCTTTTATAAAAAATTAAAATTTTATTATTTAATTAAATTTTGTTGATTTTACTAAATTATAAATTTTTATATTTTCTAAATTTATTTTTATAAAACAACTATTTAAAAAATATCGTATATGTGGTATTTTCATTAATAAACTTAATTAGTTTATGTAGCATTCACGTCAACAAAATGAGACGATGTGATAGTTGATGTAATGATTAGTGTATGATTTGACAAAAAAGCAAATAATAGATATGTTATTTGAAATTTTCAAATATATATATATATATATATATTTGTATTTTGCATGAATTAAACAGCAATATATTGGGTATAAAATGGCCGTGTTTTGAGTTTGTTTCATGAGCAAAGACAATATCAAAAAGGGCATTGTGAAGTGAAAGGCCCATTAGGCTTCAAACCGCTATTAGTCGCGCGACTTGCAATCCACCAAACGTGAGCGCGATTACGAACGTCAAATCACTTTCTTTTTAAAAAGAAAGTTGTAAAGATTCATCGATCTCTCCGTGTAGCGAAGAAGAAAGAATGAGTCCTGCGAACTGGAAGCACACTATCCTCTACTTAACCCTAATCATATCTCTTCTCTACTCCATCGAAACCCTAATCTCGCACAAACTACACATCAACCACAACCAAATCCGCCTCAAACGGTCTCCGAATCTCCCTCTACGGTTCCGAGACGACGGCACCTTCAAAATCCTCCAGGTCCGCTAGTGTTTTGAATTTGATTTGGGAATGATCGACGATTGGTGGATCATGTGGTGATGTCTACAGGTCGCGGATATGCATTTCGGAATGGGGAGTATTACTCGATGCAGAGATGTGACGGATGCTGAATACGGTTACTGTTCTGATCTCAATACCACTCAGTTCCTTCGGAGGATGATTGAATCTGAGAAACCCGATCTCATCGCCTTTACTGGTAAGTTTTGTGTTAATCCATGAGTACTTGATATGGCTCTGTGAAAGCGCGAGGGAGTAGTAGTATTGTTGATTTGAGCTGTACATTTTTAAAATCTCCAAAAATAGTGCGAAGGAGGTATACAAATGTGGAAACTGTTGCACAGAACTTTGATTATATCCTCCATGTTTGGCTGTAAGATTTAGTGATGATGAAACTTAGAGCAAGCACATTTGATCCTCATTTAGCTTGGATGTAAGATTTAGTGATGATGAAACTTGAATAAGCAAACACGTTTGATCCTCATTTAGTTAGGTTGGAAGATTTAGTGATGATGAAGCTTCAATGAGCAAATACATTTGATCCACAATTGATTTCCAGTTAGTTATAATATCTATTTGATCGACGTGGCAGTTTTAAAGGACGGAGTAGAGCCGGTTCGCTAAGTTTTGTTGTTGATGATGATTAGGGGATAATATATTTGGATCAAGCACTACTGATGCAGCGGAATCTCTTCTTCAAGCCATTGGTCCAGCCATTGAATATGGAATCCCATGGGCTGCCATTTTAGGAAATCATGACCAGGAATCCACTATGAACCGTGCAGAGCTGATGACTTTCCTCTCGCTTATGGATTTTTCTGTCTCTCAGATCAATCCACCAGTCGAAGATGACTCGGAAAGGGGCGCATTGAGATTAATCGATGGCTTTGGGAATTACCACCTCAGAGTACACGGTGCACCTGGTTCAGGACTGTCAAATAGCACTGTGCTTGACCTCTTCTTTCTTGACAGTGGAGATAGAGAAATAGTCCAAGGTAGACGAACATATGGATGGATCAAAGATTCTCAACTTAGTTGGCTTCAAGATACTTCTAAACAGGTAAAGAGACTAACCCTTTCTTCTTACATTTGGTGAAATATACACATATTCGGATCTTTTAACATGATTACACATTGGTTAAGCAAGATTCATCAACCTCTGAGAACACTCTCTGACTAAACAGGGTCTTAACCAGAATATAGGAAACGTTCCCAGTAACCCTGATCCAGCGCTAGCCTTCTTCCACATTCCAATCCCGGAAGTCCGTGATCTGTGGTACACACCCTTTATTGGCCAATTTCAGGAGGGTGTGGCATGCTCCATCGTGCAATCAGGAGTCTTAAATACCTTTTTGTCCATGGGAAATGTAAAAGCCGCGTTTATTGGACACGACCATGTCAATGATTTCTGCGGAAATCTAAAAGGGGTATGGTTTTGTTACGGTGGAGGATTTGGATACCATGCATATGGAAGAAGAAATTGGCACAGAAGAGGGAGACTGATAGAGGCTAAGCTCGGAAAAGGAAGAGACACATGGGCAGGAGTTCAACGTATCAAGACGTGGAAACGTCTAGACGATGGAGACTTTAGCAAGATAGACGAACAAGTCCTATGGGAAGCTTCCTACTCGTTTCTGAAGTGACCAAGGGACAAGAAAAATAAGGTATATTAATTTCGTTCTTTCATGATTGCCCATCTTCTTGATGCTTTATGTAAGAAATTTCTAAGTCTCTGCTGCTTTTCGGCTTCGGGTCTATACCTAGCGTCATGCATTGCACTTGATTCATGTGTCTGTTGGTTGTTAAAACGTTTTTCAGATGGTCAGAAAGTGAGATCATCATTCGTTAGGACCACTCGTGCTGAAACATATGTGAACTGAAACGCCGAATTTCGTTTTAAGATTCTTTCAAAATGTCTCTTTCGTTGTTGTTTCAGTGTGATCTCTTTGACTATTATAATCATCTCGTTAATTATAAATACAATTATTTTTTATTTTTAATTATTCACTAGCTAATTAACATGACTAATTTAGGGCTGGGATGTATTATCCAGGATCCGGATTCGATCCGAGATCCGTTTCGGATCCGCTCCGAAAATAGGATATCCGGAGTGCCCGGATCCGAATCCGGATAGTAAAATTTTGGATCCGTCCAAACCGGATCCAAATCCGGATATCTTAATTTTTAAGTCCGGATATCCGGATCCGGATCCGTGTTTTTAAAATATATTAAATTTTGAATTTTATTAATAATTATATTTGATATATTAGTATTTATACATAAAATATTGTTTTAATATTATATTTAAATTTTATTAATATTATATTCATATATATATTCATAAATTTTGTATAAATATTTAATTTATGTTTTATTTTTAATTTTTTTATATTTTTAAAATATTTTTTATTTATTTTTAATTATTTTTACGGATCCGGATCCGAATCCGGGTATCCGCGGGTATCACAATATCTAGACGGATATCCGAAGTCCGGATACCCGGAAGACGCAGATCCGGATACTAAAATCACGGATCCGGCGAATCCGAATCCAGATCCAGATATCCTAATAAAATACCTCGGATATCCGGTCCGTCCCACCGCTAGACTGATTCAATTTGTTGGATATTGTTAACACATATTCTGATTGTCAAATCATTTCTTATTTTCCTTTTCGCTATGCTTGTTTCACTATTTTGTCATTTTTTTGCTACATTGTATAGTTTTATGTTTCTGTCTTCTCCTTTCATTTTCCCTTATGGTCATGATTTTGTAAAGGTGGAATACTATAAAGGTAGAATATTTCTTTAGTGCTCACACTGTAGATATTGACAAACAGGTACAGAATAGTTAAGACGGATGAATAAAGACCTCGTGTCGAATAATTATCAACCTATTATTTTAATATGCTATTCTTTACTTGTGGTTTTTATTGTGTTAGACAATACCTTTTATTTTTTAATTGACCAAGTACTGTTTACTACTAATAATTGACATTGTCAATCAACCCTTCTTTTGTTTCAGTAAGGATACAACTCTCGTGTGTATATTAACAGAAACCTACATTGTTGTTGTTGTCTCCCGAGACTTTGGTCTGTCTCAATCTAATTCTCTCACTGGCCTTTTTCTATATAAAGCTCACAGGTCGAGAGAGACAAGAGGCAGCACATAAACGATTAGACAGTTGATTAGAGAGAACTCTGTCGGAAAATGGATAACATCGACCAAGAATTCAACAATTACTGGGAATCCAACTCCTTCCTCCAAAACGAAGATTTCGAATATGAAAGGTTCTTTCTTCTTTTTTTCATTTTTGTATCTCTCTCTCTCTCTCCCGGGAAACACTTGAGATTCTGATATTCGTCTTTTCTTTCTCTAAAGCTGGCCTTTGGAGGAAGCCGTTTCTGGGTCGTATGATTCTAGTTCACCTGACGGGGCGGCTTCGTCTCCAGCTTCTAAGAATATTGTGTCTGAAAGAAACAGAAGACAGAAGCTTAACCAGAGACTCTTCGCTCTTCGTTCAGTTGTCCCCAACATCACTAAGGTTTGTTTCAAAAAGAGTTCCCATCTAAACTCGTTGTCTTCTAGTTCCAAGATCCAAGCTTATTGTGGATTCTGTTTTTTCTTTTCTTTGGTAGATGGATAAAGCATCAATAATCAAAGATGCTATTAGTTACATACAAGGGTTGCAATATGAAGAGTCGAAACTCGAAGCTGAGATCAGAGAAATCGAATCTACACCAAAGAGTAGCCTGAGTTTCAGCAAAGATTTTGATCGTGATTTGCTGGTTCCTGTCACATCCAAGAAGATGAAGCAGCTTGATTCTGGTTCTTCCCGTTCTCTCATCGAAGTTCTCGAAGTAAGTCTTTCTGGTTCCCACCTTGAATCATACATTTAAGAAAGATTTTTCATTAAAATTGTGGGCCTTTTGGGTGAATGAAGTTGAAGATAACATACATGGGAGAGAGGACATTGGTGGTGAATGTAACATGTAATAAGAGGTCAGACACAATGGTGAAACTGTGTGAAGTCTTTGAGTCACTGAATCTTAAAATCCTCACTTCCAATCTCAACTCTTTCTCTGGCATGATCTTCAACACTGTCTTTATTGAGGTCAGCATCTCTCTCTCCCTCTCTCCATTTTGTAATTAATTAATTACTACTCCCTCCGTTTCATATTAAGTGTCGTTTTAGAGAAAATTTTTTGTTACAAAATAAGTGTAGTTTTCGACTTTCGATGCAAAATTTATTAATTTTATGCTGCAATTTATTTTTCTATTGGTTGAAATATGGTTAGGTGTATAGGTACTTGTGTTTTTATATAGAAAATATGCAAAATCAATTGTTTTCTTAATCCGTGTGCAAAAACCTAAAGTGACACTTATAATGAAACGGATAGAGTATTATCAAGTAGTAATGATTAAAATTAGTCAAGAAGTGGACATTAAACTTTTCATGGAAAAAAGTAAAAGGAAGCATTCATATAGTATATATTATTGATTTAGTTAACTTTTCTTAAAGTCTAATGCTAATTATATAAATCGCACGATACTATTTTCTCTTTGAAAATCAACTAAAGTGAAAATAGTTTTTTTTGTTAGGTTAAATCCCTAATTTGGCTAAACTGTGAGTCAATTTTATACTAGATTTTGCAATCTCGTCTGATTTGTTTTTGAAGGATTTTTTTGGGTTCTCTGCTCGTGCCAAATTAATTAACACTAAATGTCTTATCGGTGACGCTGGCAATGAGCCATTGTGTTATTACTTTATTTGTTTACTATAAAAAATAATATATAAATATCTTTCTCAAAATGCAAGGTTTCTTGATTTGAATCATTTGATATTTTGTTTAGACGACATGGACCTTTCTGGTTGATTTAAAGCAAGATCTTATCAGAGTAAACTAATCATTAAATTAAGAGAAAATATTCAGCTTCGTCTAAATTTTGGGTTTGGTCGTCTGGTACTTGTCATTACATTTTTCTTTTGTTGGCTACGTAACTGCGGCCTATTGTGTAATTTTGGTCAAGTAAATTGCATAATATTGATTTTTTTTTGGAAAAAGGAATTACTTTTTTACAAATGCTAAAAACAAAACCCCAATAAATGTTTGGTCGATGCTTGAAGCCATTTGAAAATTTGTTTATAGATTACTAAAAAAGTTAGTTAATTTTTTTGAAAAAAAATGTTTATAGCTTATTCGTTTGTTCTCTATCGGTGGTAAAAATAGTTCCGATTTCTAACTCAAATGGGTTCTTAACTTCCATATGGGGGCTTCCAGCACGACCAAACATTTATTGGGGTTAGTTTTAGTAATTTTAAATTTTAAATTTTTGGTCCCACATTTATTGGAAGTTGGTCCAATTGGTTATTATAAAAGAAAATAATATTATCTCTGCGGTAAGCAGAATCTGATTGCTTTTTGTGATGAATATTTCTCAACCGCTCGAATTAAATAATAATGAGATATAAATGATAAAATATAGCTAATTCTGTCAGAAATACATCATAGTATATTGTATTATCTGGAGTAGATAAAGGATTATAGCTGATTCTATCAAATGCCTCCAGAGAAATAAAGAATTAAAGAGTCAATAAATGATTGGATCTTAAAGATAAGATTATGATCACAATTGCTGATATAATATAGTAATTGTTTTTTATGGCATCTGTCTCTTCTTTAGCTCATGTCTTCTTTTGAGTTTTCTATTTGTAATGTCGTCTGACAATATAATTAAGTTTTTTCTATTTTTTTTTGTGATAAGAAACATAATTGAGTACAGAGCCCTGAGGTCTTTAAGTGCGTTTATTAATCTTTTTCTTTCTATTTGAACAGGCGGATGAAGAAGAACAAGAGGTGGTGAGGTTAAAAATAGAAACAGGAATAGGAGCTTATAATGAAAATCAAAGCCCCACTTTGAGCATCGACTCTCTTTACTAGTCATTTTGTTTTGTTTTGTTTTGGCTTTTCTCTCTTTACAAATAAATAATATGCCATCTCTTTCCACTTTTGTTTTGTTTGTCCATCACGAAGACTTCTTTTGCGTTTATATAGTGTGTCTATAATAATAATCGCTACTACGCATTGTTTTTTCTTTTTTGGGTGGGGAATGATATATTTTTCCTGATACTAAAACGGAAAAGAAAAGGAGATTTGCTTCTTAGTATTTTCTTTTATCAAGACAGATGGCAGTTTTCAAAGAGAGTAGACCAATAATTGGTTTACTCTTTTGTCAACATAAAAATTGATATCATGTCTTTTTATTGAAGCCAAGATAACATGCTATTTAACAGAAATGTGGTAATCATTTAGGTGCTATGATTTGGTGGAGATAAAGTTTTTTTTTATTAACCAAGAATAAGCAAACCAAATTCTAACCGATTAATTTTTGGGAAGTCTACCCACCTGTGACAAGCATGCCTAGTAATTCTATGTAACAATCAGAAATTCATGTTACTTAGTCAGATGAGAAACTAATAATTTAATATTGGAAGAGAATCAGTCGTTAGCCTGGACTAAGAGGACAATTTCATCTGGACCATTACAATGTGGTTAGGAGATAAGTTTCAACAGAAGTTTTGATGGACAAGTACACTAAATGCCACTTTTTAATTAGTAAAACAACTGTAGATCGACAAGATTCAAGAAATGCAGAACGAGTTAAAAAAAGCCAAACAAAACGGTTGAAACAAAAAATATCTGATATGATTTAACGCTCAAGAGTAACTACGGTCGCAATAAAGAATTAGAGTTACACAAACATATATATACATAACACAAAGAAAACATGAGCTTTGTACTTGGTCTAAAACGGCAGCTGTTTACCAGTCTTTTAGCAGTTCATCGGCAACATCACGGTAGCTAACTTTCTTTTTCTTCACAGGTGGAGGAACTTCACCTGCCTCTGCGTTGACACAAGTATTATCAGTCTCGGCGCCAAGTTTTCTTTTCTCTGAAGACTCACTCTCACCACAAACATTAGCCTTACTAGCTTCGCCTGTAATTCTGCTTGATGATGATGTCTCTGTGTTTTTAAAACTGAGGCTTGGGATCATGTCCATCAACATAACTTGCACTGGATCCTCATGGATTTGTATCTTCTCTTTGGTCTTTGCATTTCTAGAATCTTGTGAGACCTCTTCAACTGCTACTGTGTTCTCTCTCTCCAGTGACTCCCTGTGCTTTGCTATGTCAGGCTCTCGGGTTTCTTCCTTGTTTCCCTCCTCCGCAGAATCATTTTTCTTGTCATCAGAATCATCGTTTTCCTCAGACTCATCTCCTCCTATCTTCAAAGGCTTCTTACCTCTTCGTGATCTCTGTACTCTTTGGGGTTGTCCCCCACGAGACTTTCTTCTCTTTGCAGATCTTCCTCTCCTAGAGTTTGTTGGAGCATCACCTAGGGAATCAGTCTCTTCTGCTATATCACTGAGTTTTGTTGCAGCCTTTTCATCCGAAGCCGCATCACTCTCCTCTGTTTCACTTCCGCCTATCTTAGAAGGCTGCTTGCCTCTGCGTCTCTGCACTCGTTTCACTGTGTTTGTAGAAGACCTTCCCCTTTTATTACCAGCTCGAGTACTTGACCGTCCTCTTGAACTGGTAACTGCCATTTTCGAGGAAGCTGGCTCTTCAGTTTGAGCACTACCACCAGAAGCTACTTCTGTTGTATCATGTTCAGATTTACTGAAACAAACAGACATCAAATCATTGGAAACTGTAGTTCATTTGTAGATAAGAACACATTAAAAACGTGTTGACTCACTCTGATTCTTCAGTTTCAGACTCTACCATATGCTTAGGCCTCAGAGTGTACACGTCCTCGCTTAGTTTTTGCTCTCTTAGCAAACTTTTCTCTAACCAGTTCGAGCTAACAACATGTAGCCTTCTCTTCAGCAGAAGACGTTTCTCCTTTTCGCTGAAACTACTGAAAGAGAGAGCAGAGAACAGAATCTTAATCCTCATTATAATGTGGTGCTAAACTCAATAGCAGAAACACAGAAAATATGGAATACCTTTTTGAAACTGATGTAAAATCCAAAGAGTCTTCTGCTATAGAAAGCACTACAAGGTGTGACGCGTCAGCAAGATTATTGCTAACTTTACCACCACCCATTAAGACTTCAAGCGCTAATCTCTTAGCCATGATTCCCAACAGGGCTTCCTCTTCAGTGCTTCTTCAAGTAAAAAACGACACATTGATGATGATGATGAATATTGTTTGTTTTAGGTAACTGACATGTTTAAACAACGTAAGAATAACTATAAGAGAGGCCTTACAATGTTTCACTATAGGGGTGAAAGTAAATGCAGCAACCGATGAAGCAGGACCATCTTTTCTCCGGACATAGCTTTTTCTTGTAGTATTCAATGGATTTTAAGTCTTCCGATTGCTTGGCATTGCTTAAGACCTGGAAACGAAGAAAAATGGGATTGCAACTCGATTGTAGTGATTTCAATGAATGGTTTTAGTAAGTAAAACAATATTTCCAAGTATGGCCATCTGAACATACATACCTGTTTCAGACCTTCAAGGTCCAAATCAAAGAAATAAGAATCGGAAAATTCGTCAATTTCATCCTGTAATTTTGTCCTTGAAGCATCAGTGAGGTGGAGGAAGTACCTTCAAAAGTGGCCGTAAGAGCTTTTTCATTAGACAGAGATATTAAAGCACAAGAAACCAAGAAAATGATGGTAGGACTCACTTTGGCTGCAAAGGAAGCAGATTATTTCGTGAACAACAATCTAAGACCCATGAAAAGTGGATGACATCTCTTTGACGTTTTGCTGCCTGATACTTTAGTCCTGAAATAGTATCTCACTGTCATCCTCTTTGATTGAATGTAAAATCAATATGTAAGAGTATGAAAGTGACATACCACTGCTTTCCGCTGCGATGCAATGAGTCACTGAATTGTTTAAGTTCATTGAGAACTTCCCTCCATTCTCAACCACCATTTTGTGGAACGTATCAAGAGAATGTGACCGAGGCAGGTTAACAAAATCTGTTAGATTCGTCAAAGGAAATAAAGAAAAAGCGAATAGACAGCTGAAAAATGTAATCAGTATGTAAAACATGTCAAAGGATACAAAATATCATATTTGAGAAGATTGAGGTCTTGCCCTGAATATCCGATACATCAGTTTGAATAAACTGAGAGGGGACAAGAGAGACATTCTTTTTCTCTCCTCTCTTGGAGGATTTAGTGACTTTCGGATTGTCCTGAGTGCTTTCGGATTCCTTCTGTTTCTGTGTGGTGCCGTTACTCGAGTTCACCAATTCCACAAAAGCTGCAAACTCAACATCAGTGTAAGGAAGCAAATCGGTTGTTTCAATTTAATGAAAATGGGAACTTAAAAAACAGTTTCTTTGGTTCTTTTACTCACCTTGTACATCGAGACATTCATGCCAAGGTTTGTCGTATCTTACTTTATCAATACGAGGAAACCTCAAGCTGTAAGGTGCGACAAAAACCTGAAAAGAAGCAGAGTTTTACATGGAATTACAGCATACGCATACAAATCTGTATTGTCTGATACTGAATGAAAGACAAAAATATTAGAGATTACTCGCAAATCTTCACATCTTAAGGACATACCTCAGACCTTATTGTCCTGATGTCACTAGTGATTGAGAGTATTATTGATCTGCAGCAAACAGGAAAAACATTCAACGACTAGCTAAATAAGGTTCGTCTGCTTCAGTCCAGGAAAATTGGCTAACTGAGAGAAAACTAACTTTTCCGGGCTTTCAATCCAAACATCCGGTCTTTCTTTTGAGTGATTTGTGACCTGATAAAAGCTTGGTGGAGCCTTCTTTGGGTGTTCATTTTTTCTGCAACACAAAAGTGCTAACTATTATAGAAAGTGGCAGTTTCTGCAATTGTGATGTATGCCAATAGCTGTGACCATATCGTATAGTTTTAGATGAGATGAGATGAGAAAGCCAGTAAACGATTCAGTCTCTCACCTGAAATAAGGCTTCAGTTTGCTTACAACAGTGTTAAGCTCTTCATCAGAAAGTCCTGTGCCAACTCTACAGAACGACATAAATCTGCAAAAAAAAGAGAATATCTTACTAATGATATTGGCAAACAACTAACAGTTTTTTTATTAGTTTCTAATTCTACTAGTAATCTGATTCCATCTTCTGTGAGAAAATACAAAACCATATATATTCTTACCGCCTGGGAAACACATTTGACTCTGCCCGGTCAGCCAATGCAACGAGAAACTGTGCTACCTCTCCTCCATGACGGCCAGAGCCATAGTATCCTCCTGTTAATGATGTGACAAATCTCCCTTAAGATCCAATGGGGAAATAACACCACTTTTAAACAAGGAAAAGTATAACAAACATATCGAGTGTACACCTATTATAAGAACATCTAGATCAGAACCAGCCCGGACATATTCAGGCTTCAACTTCAACCACTTGCCACTACGATCTCCAGGTTCCCATTTCGATCCCAGGTCTTTAAGCACAACTCCTTCATCCCTGAGAACAAGTAAGTAATATGATTTGTAAACTAGAAAACCATATTTAAAAGGTCACTATTCTAGAGGGCAGATTCACATAAGGCCAAGAAGGCCATCCAAAAGCTTTGCACGATTCATGAATATTAGAGAGAGAAACAGTAGCTGGTTTAGAATAACAAAACCGAACCTATTTTCAACTGTTTCTTTGAAAAACCGCTCAACATCAGCTGCAGAATTAACCACAATGGACCAACTTGGTTCCCCTGCAAACAAGCATAGGTTCACGTGTCCAGATGTCAATGCGTAATGGAGGTGTCATTATATACTTGTATGGAAATTTTACAGAAACTAAAAATGGTGCAAGAGTCTAAAACAAATAGCACATCAAGAATCAATCTTCAACTTCTCTTCATTTTAACTCTGTCACACTTGAGAACCTTCCTGACTCAGCTAGAGACGTTAAGTCCATAAAAAAAGAAACTTAGTAGTTCTTACCTGAAGCACGACGAACATTGAGACCACCTTCGGGAACTAAAACTTCAAGCCGGCCTTGTAAAGGCTTAACCACTTTCCTCAGGAGTTCGTGCCGTTCTTTTAAACTCTGGTGGATGACACTAGTATCGCCAACATAAAGAACATCAAAGGCAACATCTAGTACATGGTCAAGGAAGAGAATATCTCCAAAATGATTCTGTCATGAGATCATGGAGTGTGGGCATTATTAACTTCTCCTTGTAAGGATACAACACAACTGCATTAACAGTAAAAGGAACTTTAGGTTTATAATGATCCTCAATAAGTTGCAAACATAAAAGCAAACAAGTGGAACTTCGCATATGTACCTGTCTATGGCTGTCGAGACCCTCCCTTGCTGCTTTGGCTGTGAAGAACAAGACAGGAAGGATTAAATACACCACAAGCAAGGCTATAATAATTCAAAATAAGGATATTAGAGTAGATGCCAAACCTATTTCCTGATTCGAACCAAACTCAGCAAACCGATTAAGAGATGTATCCCAGACCAACATTTCACCATCAAGGATACACCTGAATGGCAATAAAATAAATAAATAAAACATTCCAAACTTGTAACACCTTTCCAGAATGTAAATAAAGAGCAACTGGCTTCTTACTTGTCAGACATTATATTTTGTACAATAAGATCCGACATGGCATGTGCATATTCAGAATGGTCAAGGAAGTTCCTGCAGCAAAAATAACAACAATAAAATGCAAATTCCCTATCTGCCGACACAAAGAGACTGATAGGGAAGTTGAAACAAGTACAATATTTGACGAGGAAACAAAATAGAAATGAACCTTGGCCATATGCAAACACGACTTTTTTCTCCAAAAGAGATGTGACTCACCTGGAGAAGTAATGTATCTCGGACCCATTTTTGTGTATCTGTATGCGATCCCCATCAAATTTGCACTCAGCAACGACATCTTTTCCATGGAGCTATGTAGAGGAGAAAGATGCAAAAGCACCCTTAGAATGACATTAGCAAAAAGAAGAAAATTTTGCACAGGGAAATGGAGTAAGCTGACAATAGAGTTCATGGAGATTACCTTCTTCCAAGCAGCATTTACGTCACTGATACGCATAGCTAATTGGGGTCGTACGGCTTTTCCAACTTCTATATCCTACAGAGTAGCAACGAAGGCAACACTTGAGAGAAAGCAGTTTTAGCACACACAAGAAAAGGGAAGTCAGATATATGAGAAAATACATATACTTTGAATCACTCACAGAGTGCAAGCAGAGAACATGGAAATAAACAGTCCCCTAGGGATCACAACAATCATAATCTGAAAGGCTGTTGTGAAAAAATGGATTTCCACACTCAGTTACTATGTCTATTAGTTTTTTGAAAGATATCTATATAGGAACTGTATCTCATTTTGATATACAGTTGTCTGTAAGCTGTCATCCAAGTGATTCTAGTAACAAGAACCTGGCGCTTGTGACGTTGGTGCCGATCCCTCAGCTTTTCACAGACTAGTTTCAAGTCACACGTGACATTAAACAAGTCCTCAGCATCTGGATGAAACTCCTGAAAAATGCTCTTCTCGCTCATTCCCAGTTTCAAATCTGTAACACATTTGATCTCAGCAAAAGACATAAAGTGTAAAGAAGCAGGAAAAGTCATTACCTTTAAGAATGATCCTAATAACCCACTTCATCTCCTGTGCATTCGTCTTCTGAATCAGAGTGGAAAGAACAGAAGTCTTCTCCCCTCTGCAATTACATAAACAGAAATCAAATCTGTAAAACTATCTTCAGACCAAACAAAACAAGACAAGAGTAGAGACAAAACACCTGTTCTCACTCGAAGCTAAACGATCTAGCAAATCATTCAACTCCTTAATACTCAAACCACCAGACGCCATTCCTTGCCTACGTTGCAATACCTGTTCAAAGACGCAACCTTTAAACCCTAAAACCAAAACCTTTAAACGTCTCAAACAAAACCCTAACCTCAGCAGCAATCAGAGAAAAGTTTCCAGCGTTGACTCCAGCCTTAGCGGTTCCTCCTTTGCGCCAATTGAGAAGGCGAACTGCGTCAGGAGCATCACGAGAGATACCTAGTGCGTCGATGAGACACGTGGCGAGCACCGACTCCTTGAGCCCGTAGCTACCTCGTTCTCGGTCAAGGGACGGGATGATGAGACGGACGGCGACGAAGTAATCGGAGGGTTTGCAGTAGGTGTCGAGGAACTTGCGGAACTTGGAGCGTTTCTGAGATGAGGTTTTGCTCTTCTGAATCCAGTTGAAGAGAGACACTAGCACGCTGAATTTGATCTCCTCCGTCATCTTCTTTTGACGGAGATAGATATTCCTTTCGTGAGTTTTGGTCGGAATGAGTTTGGTTCTTGTCGGAGAGAGAGTAAGCGGCGTCTCGAATGGCTTGTCGGAGAAGAAAGTCGTGTTTCAAAAGTGGGTCGCACGAGCCGGAAAGGAACGAACTTTTTAGTTTAACCGAACGACAGCGATTGTTCTCTCTCTCCCAGTGATGTAGTTACTTCATTTGCCCTCAAACTTAATTTATTTTTCAATTTAGTCCAATTTGTAAATCATAGATATTTCAAGCCTTTTGATAATGAATGTGTATGTTTCAGAATGCATGATTATTTCAAACTGTTGGATCCAATTTGGAATATGACGGCTCAAAAATATGCATATAAACAATAAAGTGTGTCCATATTAATGAGAGTAGATTTTATATTACTATGGTTAAGAATTTCAAATATGCATACAAACATAAAATTTATGTTTCGTTATATTCAAAATGAGTTTGTAAATTAGAGTTTAATCTATAATATTATTTGCAAAACTAAAAATAAAAAAAACCCACATCTTTTTAAATTAACTTTCATAGTATTTCTAATACTCGTTGCACTAGCCTGCAAACATAATCAATTTTCTTCACAATTGATTACCAAACTAATTCTCAATAATCACAAAAATTCTATCAAATGCATACCACTTACATACTTTATATTATCCAGGATTCTTTTTGTTTTTTGTCCAAGTAAGCATGAGCCGAGTTAATTAGTTTCAATTTTAGTTCCAATAAAAAATCAGATTTCAAAGACCACGATCACACAAACTAAGAAATATGTTTCCATTAAGGATTAAGTAAATGAATGACTTAGCAAAGTTACCTCTTAGAGTGTGGTTCACCACAATGCTATGAGCATTGCATCAACTCTACCTCATCCATGATTTTTTTTTGAATAAGTCATAATTTATAAATTTTCGTTTTCACTTCGATCATTCATAAAGTATTGTAGGATTGAGGAGAGAGTGAACACATTAAATCTTTCTGCACACAAAATTTCACTTATGAAACCCTTCAACACAAAAAAAAAACTCATTAATTTTGACCAATTATTGCTCAATTCCGCTGTTGTTAAAAAATAATATTTCTCATTTTCACCAAATTTTTTCCCCACTCTTAAATTTCCTTACGCAAGCCTTTTACGAAATCTTTTTTTATAAGTTTTTCTTCCACATCCTTTAGAATTAACTCCTTAAAACCATACATAATCTTGTTTCTTAAACTTGAGATATCTCTCCAATTCTTCCATCTTTTCACCCAAACTCCTTTGTGTAACTTAAATTCCTCATTCCTACAAAACAAGTCTCGTTATTGCTGCATTTCTCATCCTTTAGAAAACTCCTTTAAACCATGTATACTTTTGTCTTTTATGCTCGAGATATCTCTCAATTCTTCCGTCATTTCATCCAAACTCATTTATGTAACTTCAATTATTTTTTCCTACAAAATAAGACTGGCTATTGCTTCATTCTCTTTATGAGAAATGCAGTCACCAACAATTTAATGAAAAATATATTTCATTTCTTCTTTTCACAAACGGCACTCTCTTGAAAATATATAGTTATGGAATACTATAAATATATTTAAACTAGTTGACATAAAAGTAATTGATTAAAATTTTAAGCCAAGTCAACTCATTTATAAAATGAAGATTTCTAAGCATATCAAAGAAAATTAGTTGAAATAACGATATAGTCTATATCTCTTTCTTTTTTTTTTCTTTTTTATACTGAAAGATACATATTTGTAAACAGTAAACTCAACTAAGGCATTGAATGAGACATGTAGAAAATCTCATCAATCTACTTATCTCATGTTTCAGCATAATAATAGTCCTGAAATAGTATAAAATTCAATACAGTGTAAACCAACTTGAAAAATAAATAGCGAATGAGAGAATTTCTTACCCAAATTTGAAAAGCAATGATGGTAAAATACATATGTAAGGATAATACTTCTTTAAGGTAATTCATAGAAATAAGAGTTGGGCATCTAATGTAAATAATACTACAAACCACTTCATATAACCTTCTTTCTTTCTTTCTTTTTATGTAAAAGAAAAATTCATTTCCGTCTACAAAATCTTCAAGATTCAAAACAAATGACAATAGAAATAAAGGAGGAAGAGAACATAATGGTTAAACCTGATTATTCGTTTTGGTAACTTCGCTAAAGGGTTTATTTCCACATAAAGAAGAGAGAACGTGAAATTACTAATAAGGATTGTAAAGACTTCTTCCTCTACCATTTTTGAAACTTCATTTGAGGAAAATGGTCAATTAGTGCCTGAACTATGGTGATATCGTCTAATCGATACTTAAACTATTTGACTGTACAATTTGATTCATAAACTAATAACAAATTTGAATTTAATACATGAACTTTTAGGTGACTAAAACTGACATAGTATCGGTAACATGCTCAGGTGGACCGGTTCGTGGTTGGGTCAGCTTATACTAGACGACGTCGTTTTCCAAAGGTAACTAATCTCATCATCATCTTAGCATAACACAGTGTCAATCCTTACCTCCTTTTTAATGGCTTCTTTCGTTATCTTTTTAGGTTGGAGAACTCATTGGTGGAGGCCAAAGAGAAGATCGGTATGACGTTCTCATGGAAAGGTTTGTGACACTAAAACTATATATTAAATTTTGGCTTCCTTTTTTTTTCTGCTGAGATGAAGCAAAGAAACTGGTCTTGTGATAAACTGTGTGTTTTTGTTCACAGGATTGAGGAGATGGGTCTACCAGTTGAGCCATACGAGTGGTACTTGGACTTGAGACGGCATGGAACAGTGAAGCATTCAGGATTCGGACTTGGATTGGAACGTATGGTTCTGTTTGCTACAGGAATGGACAACATCAGAGACGTTATTCCTTTCCCTCGCTTATCCTGGAAGAGCTGATCTTTGATTCCTTTCAATGACTATTATGTATTATAAACGATCTTTCCTTTGTTTGTCATGAAACAATACAAAGATGCTTGCCTTACAAGTTATTAATGATATATATTATTAATAGAGACGTTTCTTTACTGGCAATCAACAGAGCTGGGGATATTCATCTCAGATCATGAACTTGTCAAACATACCTTAATCCAACAAGTTTGGTTTCTTTGTTAAAACAAAGACAAAGATTCGAGATTCTAAAACTTGCTGGTAATGTGTTCAAATCAGAACAATATAAACATGAAGAGATCAGATTGGCTTTAAAGGGAAGTATCATATTATAAATCAAGCTCAAGGATCTACAGCTTCTGAACTCAAAAGATGCAAACAATTTTCATCCTAATGAAATCTCCTCCTCTTCAGAAAGTTGATCCGTTGAATCCAAAGAAGGGTCGCTGGAAACAGAACATAAGAAAGATCCCAAGAATTAAGGATCTAAGTTAAAACAAGGCTATCTTTTGAACAATGTGCTTTCATCAACTTACTGGGGAATCATAGAACTTGATGTAGAAGCGGGAGCTATCAATAGAGAGCTTAATTTGGAGAATCTCAGCTATTGTCTGGCTAAGCTTCCCATTAACGCCTGCACCTAATCCTCCAATAGATATAAGTTCGCCATAAGCAGCAGGTTCCTCGGTACCAGCAAATGCAATGGGCACTCCGCTGTTAAGCAGTATCATCACATACTGAAAACCAACCAAGAAAAAAGAAGAAGAGACATTGTATAAGTGACAAATATGCGAAAGACCAGACGAAACGTAGCTCACAAGTTAACACCACAGCACAAGAATCCGAAAACTTGCGATTCACACAGGAATTTCATCAAACAGTTTGTGTGCATATACCAGCAGAGGCTAATAAAAAATGTCATTCTACTTTGCTTTCGTATAATCAAAACCCTAAAGAAAAAGAAAAACACACAAGACATCGAAGGTATTAACGTGGGGAGTAGAGTTTTAGTTACGGATTCAGGTTTGCCGATGATCTTAGAGACGGCCTTAGTAGCGTCCTTGAGGATGTCGGAGCATGTGACGGCATCTACTGGTATGTTGGTGAAAAGATTCAAAGTGGGCATCTTCTTCTTCTTCTTCTTCTTCTTGTTGTTTCTTCAGTTTAGACCTAAACAGAGCTGCAAAACCAGTGGCTTTCAGACACTGGAAGTTGAGATAACGGTCTACCTACCATCCTTTTTATTTTGTTTTTTGTTTTAATCGAATCGAATTTAACAGAACCAATCAGAAAATTTGTTTTTTTGGGCTACGAGTCAGCCCACCAATATGTTACCCAAATGAAAATTGCAGCCCAAATTTAAAATTTAACTATATAGCTCGGGTGAGCTCGGTTCTGAGCTGAACAGCTCAGCTCATTTATAATATGAGCTTTAATATGTAAACTCGAACTCAGATCATCTAGATCATGAGTTAAATGAGCTAACTCATGATCTAATATTAAAAATATAAAAAATATTTAAATAACTTATATAATATTATTCAAAATTTAAATATTAAAAAATCCAAAACATTAATATTAAATATTAAATAAAATAAATTAAGCTAAACCAATGATCCAAAATTCATATTCCTCGTGAGAATCTTGAGATAATTCATCTTCAAAGTTTTCATCTGTCTAAATCATAAAAATAAAATAAAACATTTATAAATTTAGATCAACAAAGTTTATGAGAAAAATGATAAGGCAACGAGGGTTTATATAGAAGAGTTAGATAATTTCTATTTTATTTTTAAATAATATATATTTTCTTTCTTCTAAAAAGTTATAGATAATTTAAAAAATAATTAATTTCTATATTATTTATATACATTTTTCATTTTAATTTAAAAAAAGATAAATATGATTAATATAGAAATTATCTTTTAACAATCTTTGGTTGTACATTTTAATTATAAAAGATAAATACGATTAATATAAAAATTATCTTTTTCACATAAAAACTAGAAGTTATCCAAAAAATAATATGTATATATATATATTATATACATATAATTGTAAGTATAAAAATGATTAAGCTCATGAGCTAACTCGTGTTCATTAAAGGTCGTTCATATAACTCGTGATCTAATTTTAGCTCGATCAATAAACACATTTATTAAATGAGCCTAAAAAATAGATATCATATTCGTAAAAAATTGAGCTGAGCGGAGTCATGAGTTCTACCTCATTTTGACAGCCCTAGTTAACAATCGGGGGTCGACGAGATAATCATTACAAAATAACTTTTAACTCTTACTTCTCTTACAGTTTGGAGGGGACCAATAGAATTGTCTTTCCTAGTTTCATTTGTTTCTTCTTTCTTATAAAAAAATCAGCATGGAGAATCATACAAACGCATAACTCTTTCACCTTTTGCATTTCCATGCTTATGATAAGCTTTTTTCTTACCTTTTTAGGATCCAATGAAAGAGTAACCGACATATGAATAATACATTATATATTAATTGAGGAACATTACAAACATTTGAGATACACATGTCATCACTAGTTTGATTCTTAGAAATGGTTCATCAAAACATATATTATACTTTTTATTAAACTAACTAAATTGTTAGTAGTGTACAAAAAAATATTGTTTTATTCTTTCCTTAAAAAAAGTTTACGAAATTATCTAATATGATTAACATATATACGACAATTAATGATTTTGATTATTAAGATTTGATAACAATTTTTGTATTTTCCATCATTTTTGTTTAATATTACATTTTTAATAAGAAATTAAATAATCACATTAACCATATAATAATTAAAAAAAATCTTATAGGTTGTATTTTGAACTTTTTAAAATAACTATAAATTATTTAAACTGTTAAAAGTCACACATTGAAAATTATGTGGTTAGTGGTTTAATATATATATATATATATATATATATATTAAAATTTAAATTATATATCATATAAAATATATAAATATGTTAATTTCAAAATTTTCATTAAAAATTATTGAGATCTAAATATTTTAATTTTGAAATTTGACTTGAATTTTAAAAATGATTATAAATTACTAAAATTATTAAAATACTTACATTGAAAATTTGTGACTAATGGGTTAAATTTATCGTACATAGAATATACAAATTACTAATAAAATCATGAGTAGAAACCCTCAATTAATTAAATATTCATATTAAAATATATTATATATGTCAATATTATTTAAATTTAATTATATACCATAAAATAAATAAAATGCTTCTTCTAATTTACTTACCAATAAAAATTATTGTAAATAAATAAAAAGATTGTTTTGTTTTATGTGATTACTCCAATTTAATTATATACATAATATTTAATATTTTTGAAACTACATAATATTTACTCGATTCTCAATTATTCAATATGTTTATTATTTCATAATGTTAATGAACACAAAATAAATAACAATATGTAAAAATAATGTATATACATCATGTTCATTTCGCCAAGGCGCAAATTATCACCTACTACCATGTATTTCTAGGACAATTAAAATGATTTTTGCATTGAGTAAATAAAACTGAACATTTTTTTTGGTAAAACCAAACATTGCAAGATCACCTAGAATTTTAAGCTACAAAAAAAAAGTTGGCTTCAAGCCTTCAAAATATGTAAGCCCAGTTTTAAAAAACAGTACACTCGTGTATACTATGATATTGGTTTCATATTTTATTTACTGAAACATAGAAAATATTTCTTAAGTCCTTAGGCTAGTTCGGTCTAACATTTATCTTTCGACATGTCTCTATTTATCTTGTTCGTTAGTTCTCTTGTTTGTTTGTTTTCTTAATTCTTTGGATTCCAAAAGGTAAAGTTTACAAAGTTTTATCATGAATATGGAAGGCAAAAGATGAAAGAGTTATGCCATCATATTTACCCATGCTGGTTCAAAACAAAACGATTCAAAAATTAGGCCAAGCATATTTGTAATGGTCCCCTACGACATGTTAGAGAAGATATACTCTTCACTTGTTGTTTGTAACTATTTGGTTTACTCTTGAGCTATGACCCAATTGATGAACATATCTAAAGTTCACATGTATTACTCATTTGGATTTTTTTTAGCTTTATTTTCGTTTTGATTTACAATTTTCTCACTCTAGTTACTATCGACTTCATGCTTGTATAATTTAACAAATTTCTAGCATGTCCATGTTCATATGATCTTAACTCCCAACGTTACAAAGCTTTTTACTTACAAATTTAATACATGTCTGGACATTACCCTCTCTAAGTCTCTATGCTCATACACAAACAATATCTCGATCTCAAAACCAGAATAACACGAGAATAATGAACATACACCTGAGAGATATTAAAGATAGTATGTCCCGTGAGATATTTTCCAGCTTATGATATCCAAATGTATTTATGGTTTAAAAAGAAAGATTGGATATGTTTCTTTTACAACGAATATTTATTTTTCGACTGGTTCCTTATATCATGTGGTTTATATGTTAACCTATAATGTAATAACAAAAAATTTGAAGACCTATTTATTGTAAACAAGTTTCAAAAGTTTGTTTTAGTGAAAGTGTGAACAGATCAAAGTCAATTTTGTTACAATCGGCGTAATAATCACGTTATCTAAACATCATAATCCTTTTAACTTAAGTCCACGTAAATGATAGTAAATCACAACTCAAATACGTCTCATCTTACTTTTTTACGACTCTATGTCTTTAATAATTATTCAAGATAGTAAACTTAGCTATAAACAGTTAACGAAGCAAATTAGACTGAATAGCTAGCCTCTCTCTAAATTTCCTAAAATAATAGGGCTTGAAATCAATCCGGATATAAACAATTTATTTCAACCACACATGCTGTAAGAATTGGAGCTATTAATATATTTTTCTCCACAAAATTTTTATGGAGTAAAAAAATGGAGGTCACATGTTGTCATAGGAAAAGAATGTAACATAAAAACAAAACTTACTTTGGAGTAGTGCCATAATAAGGTTTATCCTGTTTTTTCTTGAGGTTCAAATTTCTTCCAGCACATTTCTTTAGATAAGAAATCTTCTCTACATTAATTTCAATTTTCTTAGAGATATTTTATCATCAAACGAATTTTGTTAGAACATTTTTAGTTGGCTTGTAAGTTTCTATTTCTGGTCAAAAAAATATAATTTTGAAGTTAATTTGTTCTCCTAGTTAACAAGTATGCATCTGAACCAGGTTGAAATGAAACCAGTCTGAAACACTATTAAGTTAATTTAAAGATTAATGATTTTTGTTTATTTTCTTTGATTTTTCGGGACAATTGTTGTTCTCTGATATCTTTCAGATACTAGATCCCGTGTCATAAAAACTCCCTCTGTTTCAAATTAGAAGATGTTTTAGAAGGTTTATGTTGTTTCAAAATATATGATGTTTTGAAATTGTAAGATATTTTTTGAAATTTTAAGTTTAGCTTTAACTTTATTGAAAACTGTTCGACCAATAAAATTTTATAATTTTTTTAATAATTGGTTGAATATTTTAAAATTATATTTTTAAAAATACTATCTAGATAAATGTGAAATTCTTAATCTTTGTGCATTAAACCAAAATATCATCTATTAATAAACGGAGGGAGTATTATCTAATTCAAAGATTTTATTTTCATTTTTGTATACCAATTCCCTCAGAAATTTATGTGGGATGATAGATTTATAAAATCACCATTGGGGAAAAAAATGGATGCTGAAGGAAAAGCGTTGTCATTATGTTCGAATGTATTGGGACTCATTTGTATTTCCTAACATGATGTAACAATATATTTAAATCTAAAAAGTAGAAAAAATCTAATATCTAATCAGAAGTCATTGAACGTAACGAGGTAAACGTAGGCTTAGCTTTAGCCACAAACTACTTCAAATAATACCAAAAAGGTTCCAATCATTTTTCATCTCACATACACAATCCACTAGCTCACACTTTCTCCCTCCACACTTCGGGAATAATGTAATTTAAGGAAATATTACTATTAAAATACTACTCACTCTCTATTTCAAAATACTCTACTTTTAATAAATGCACGAAAATTAAAATATACACATTTTTAAAATATATAACAATAAAAATATAACTTAAAACTAATTAAACCAATTATTTTAAAAATTTATAAAATATCATTGATTTCACAATTTTTGTAAATTAAAATTAATATAAAATATAAATATTATATATTTTAAAATGTTATAAATTTTTCAAAAAAATCATCTATTTTAAAACAAAAATGAGTATTATAATATATATATATATATATTAATTATTTCTTTTGAGAAAAGTATATGACAGTATTGTAAGTTTTCTTCTAGTTTTTTTTTTTGCTTAAAAGTTTTCTTCTAGTTATGTAGCTAAATATTTTAATAGTAATGCCAGCGTATATTATATTGTCCGTTATCTTCTGTTACTATAGGCAAATTGAAGCTAAAATTCACTGAATTCGAAATGATTCAACCAAATAAAAGAATTAAGAATATAGCATAGCATGTATCCAAAAACAAATTGATATTTAGTATAGATAACCATTGTCTATATAGTAGTAATCTGGGTGCTTTATGCCAAATGAGTAAATTCGAAAACCTTAAACCAAGAATAATTATAAATTAGTAAAGTCGGTTCTTAGGAACACACGTGAAAACGTTCCGACCAGGCGACCATTATCAGTAATCGGACAAGGCGCCACGTCATTGAAGAAATCTAGCACAACCAATGATACTAGGCCATGTTGATGGATAAGGTGCCCTTTTCTCGATTTCTCTTTAAGATCCCAAAAAGATTTGCAGGTTGGAATGATATGATGATGATGATGATGATGATGATGAGGTTTTAATTATTTTTGAAAGTAATCTAAAAGCAGAATCATGTTTCCTCCACAAAACCAGTGATAATTTCTATAGGTTTGAACATTGATCTATTGTGCGTCTAAAGAATTACTACAATTTATACATGAATCAATACAGATATACATATTTGTATTTATTTTAAAAACGTACTCTTCCTGCTTTAAGAACATTGGATAACAGTCCTCTTTCTGGTTAATAAGTACTTCTTCAGTTTAAAATTAATTATGGTTATAGAATATATTTTTTGTTATAAGCTAAATTTATATTTTACCAAAAAAATATATTTTATAATTTCAGTGCACTGTTTTATAAAACTTATCTCTTCACCTTTAATTAAATTAAGAAGGACAATAAATAATAGAAGATTTTAGTAATTAAATAGCAAAAAAACTGATTATTTAATTATTTTAGTAAGTGTGAATTTTTTTAATTTATATCTAATTTGAAAGAGAGGACATATTGGTATTAAGAATTATTGGTAAATTACAAATACACACTACTATCTTTGTAATAATTTTGGCTAGCCTCTTTTAACCCTTATAAATACACACTACTATCTATGTTTTCATTATTAAACATGAAAATAAATCAAATTCAATACCAAAAAAAAATAAAACACAAACTGGCATATGAAATTATATCTTTTTTGAGAAATTGGTAAGAATAGCACAAGCTAAGTATCACTTTGCAAAAATACTTTCAATCAAAAATATATCAACATTTGGGTTTCACTTTAGTTATTATTGTTTTGGGTTTAGTGTTGAAGGGGTGGAGTTGAGTTTTTAAATGTTGTATAAATTTTTAGAGAAAATAATTTAGTCTATTTTCATCATAATTTAAAGGTGTTTTTGATAATTGTCATTTAGTAAATGTAAATATGCAAAATTGTATTAAACTTGTGGTAGAATTGCAATTTTTTTTTTTAATTACTCTGGAAAAAAGTCAACCCTATATTGAAAGTTTAAAACCATATATCTACTATTAAAGCATAATCTATGCTAAGATTATGCCCTTATCATTTGAAGTTATCTGTAAAAGAATGACACTCCATTATTTAGATACCATAATTAATTAATATCAACCAAACAATTAATGTAAAAATATTCTAAAACTAAAAAGATAATTAATCATGTATAATTTATCTTCTTCATCATTTTATTTTTCCAAATATACCACTATATTATCTTAAAAACTATTTACAACAATTTTCTAAAAATATACACATTATAAATATTTTATATAATATTTTTTGAGAATAATATACTTTTGCAGTTTAGTTTTTTTTATAAACATTATCTATATTTTTATTAAAAATAATAATAAAAATTATTAAGCTTAAAATGTTTGAAAATGAATACTTAGTATGTAAATTGATATTATAATTACGTCTATAAATAAATATCTTAACAAACAACCTATTAATGTGTATAAAATCATTTAAGTTAACATATCAATAACATTTTTTGAAAAAATTTCAGACAAAACTATATTCCTCAGCAAAATATTGTCAATATATATTTTATTATTAGAAATTATATCAAGTTTTAACACAATCATTTAAAACTAACGGAAGACATGTCTAAATAGACAAATTATATTATTTAAATTCTTGTATATTTTTATAGAATTTTAGATAAATTAGGAAATTAATAATATTATAAAATTATATATGTTAACATATACTATATACAAGTTATAAACGAATCTTCGGATCTATTTGTTTGACTACGGGTCTGAGTCAAATATAAAAAAATGTTTGTAACTTAAACATTATAATAACTTTAAAATTCTTAGTTTTCTAATAAAAATTATAGCTTTATGTATATTTTATTAAAATGAATAACAAAAAATATCCGTGTTTTCAAAGCGCGATCAAAATCTAGTAACTAATTAAATTGACATCCTAATTCTTTGACTTCTTGATATGGTAAATTGCAAAACACAAAGCCAAAAATCGAGCAATAATTTTTTCTTTTAGTTTTGAAGCTCAAGAACTTCCTTTTGTTTTGTCAAACTGTATATCATATGTTACACAGATGCATAGACCATGGACTTATCACCTTGGCAAAAAAAAAGTAAAAACAATGTAGCAAGATAAGATTTTATAAGGCAGACGTTACAATCAAATAAGGCAAAGATACATTAAACGCTAATATAACAGCTGTACCAATATGCCTTTGATAATCTTGTGGTTAATCTGGTATTTATTTACAAATTCAAACTTAAATTAATAGCGCGCATGTAAATTTAATAGTTTAATTTCTCCTCTACAATAGTATTAATTGCTGAAAATAGTTCTTCGCGATTGATGAAACTCGATAATTGATATCTCACATCTTTTGTGCACCTATTTTGTCAACACTTAACACCTTTAACTAAAAGGTTCTTACTTGTCAAATGTGTGACCGATTTTTACTTAGATATGAGTAAATTGGTGACTATTCATAAAATCCTATTTGAAAATTAGTGCGTCACGGAAAGTAAACATATGCATGCACAATCCGCTCATATTAAAAATTCATTATTGTCATTCTTTTAATGTTTTTCCTTTCTGATTTGTTAGATACTGATAGTTTGATTTTTCAAACTCTACCAAAATTAAATATGGTTCGGTTTGATCATCCGTTCATTTGAGTGATCAAAACTTTACCAAAAACTCCCGAAGTTTTTATTATTTTGGTCTAGATTTGGTTTAAATTAGTTAAAATCCAGTTCAAATAAAATAATTTGATTAGTTCTGTTAATTCATCTATTCGATTTAGATTTTATGTACATTTAAAAAAAAATCAACATAACTTGATATTATTTTGGTATATTTCGATTTAGAAGCATTTCAGAAAAAAATAATATAATAGTTTGGTCACACAGTAGCCAATCGAACCAAACTAAAAACTAAATAAATTTTAATATATGGATTGACGAACTATTTCTCACGAAAATTATCATATAGTATCAGATGTTTCATAAACTATGACTGAGTCTATATATCTTTAAATTTAAAGTTTGAAATCCGCATCCTCACATATTAAAAATTCAAAATCCCAAACCCCCGAAACTAAAGTTCCAAACTCTATAACTCATAAACCTTAATTACATTGGTTTAAAGATAGTTCAATGTTCTGTAATCAAACCACAAACTTTATAAATCAGATTTAAAACCAATTTAATTTCCGTTCAAAATAGTTTGTAGACTTTCTTAAGGGTATTAAATTTAATTTTAAATATGCTTTGCAAGGTTTATAGTTTGATTATAAAGCATTAAACCATCTTTAAACCAATGTAATTATGGTGTGTGAGTTATGGAGTTTGAAATTTAATTTCAGAGAGTTTGGAGTTTTGAACTTTTAATATGTAGGATCAAATTTTAAATTCAAAGATATCTGGAATATTGTCATAGTTTTAAAGACATATGATACTATATAATAGTTTTCGTGTGGAAATAAATCATTGATATTAATTGGTTCACAACATAAAATCGAATTCAAATCAATACAAATAATCTGGTTTAGTTTGGTTTGAAAATTTTGGTTCAATTTTATATTGTTTTCAAAATTTGAGGAGATGGTATGCAGTATTATAAAATTTTATTTAGCTTTTACTTACATATATTTATTGAGCTATTATTAAATTATATTCATACTGTTAACAAAACAAAAATTACATTCATAGTAGATAATCTAACCATTTTCATTTAAAACTTTCTTATTAAACTTTAAAAGTTCCCCTAAATTAACACAAATTCTTATTCTGAGCGGATACATATCCATAAGAAATATCATATAATTACGTAAAATCATACTATTTCTATTTCATATTAATTGTCGTTGTAAAAAAAAATTCATTACAAATAAATGTTATTTTAGAATTTCAATGCATATTTTATTAACTTTATTTTTCTATTTATTTATTTTTATTACTTCAAATATGAATGGTGTTATTATATACAAAATATGAAAAAAAAAATATTTTCTTAATATGTACATAAATCTAAAACGATACTTAAAATAAAAAAAAGAGTGAGTATAAATTAATACAAAATTAAAAAGAAATTGTTACAGAAGAAAAAAGAATTAAAAATCCAGCAGTAGACCCCATACAGTCCAGAAGTGCCGATTGCGAGCTATCTTGTCCTTCTTAACCATATGCTCCCTTCAGTCTCTCGTCTTCTTCTTCTTCTTCCACCACTCTCTCTAGCCACATCTCAGTGAAAGTAATCTTCACAATTTTTATTTACAAAGACCCTTCACTAAAACCCTAATCTTGGCTTCTTATATATCCCGTGACTCTTGTTTCTCCGTCCAATCTCTCTCTAACCAACTGTGTTCTTTATGGTAAAACTTCATTCATAGGCCAGTTTCTTTGGTTCCAATTGGTTTTCTTCTCTGCTATTTCATTAGATGATGAACATTTGTAAGAAGCTTCATTTCATCTTCCTCTTTCCCTAAAGTTTTGACCTTTTAAAAAAGAAAAATTCTCCAATTTTGTATTTATACAACAGAAACGGGTTTAGTTGTTTAAAAAAAATTATTAAACACAATTTTCATTTTTCATTATTCCACCTAAACAAAAGAGAAACCTTTTATTTCATCCTCCTCTCTCTCTGTCCTCCACCTAAACAGAGTATAGTGATTTTCTCGGAGAGAAGGCATCTCTTTTCTTTTCACTCGGCTAATAAAAATGTCGGCTTGCTTAAGCAGCGGCGGCGGAGGAGCCGCCGCGTATAGTTTCGAGTTAGAAAAAATGAAATCACCACCACCACCACCACCGTCAAGCTCAACGACAACGAGAGCTACTTCTCCATCATCAACAATCTCGGAATCATCCAACTCTCCGCTCTCAATCTCAACGAGAAAGCAAAGAACGCCGCGGAAACGACCAAACCAGACTTACAACGAAGCGGCTGCTCTTCTCTCCACCGCCTATCCCAACATCTTCTCTTCATCCTCAACCAGCAACAACAACTCGTACTGTAAAAAGAAAACTCAATTCTATGGATTTGCGAAATCTCCTCTTCTCAGTGACAACGACGAGCTGCTTCTTCCACTCGAATCAATCGAAGAGCCTGACTTTCTGTTTCTCCCGAGATCGGAGTACTTCTCCGATCAGAAGGAGGTGAATTCCGGTGGCGAAGGAGGAAACATCAACTTGAATCAATTTGAATTTCCCGACGAGTTCGACGCGGAGTCGATTCTAGATGAGGAGACTGAAGAAGGGATCGATAGTATAATGGGAATCGTCGAATCCAATTCCGGAGAGAATCGGAGCCATTTAATCGGACGGTTAGAGCAGATGATGAGGATGAATAAAGGATTCAGAAGCTTCCCCTTGGGACTTGGACTGAGAAGCGCTCTCAGGGAACACAACGACGCTAACTTGATGAGGTTTCACACCGTCGATTTCGAGCAGATCTCGCCGCGGATCCAAACCACCGTCGATGAGGATAAAATCGAGAGTAAGAAGTTGATCGGAGAGAAGAGCAAGAAGAAGAAAAAGAAGAAAGTTACGGCGGCGGCGGCGGCGAAGAGTTCGGAATCGTGTAAGGAAGAAGACACGGAGGAGAAACCAGGTGAATTGATGTTGAAGCTGGACTACGACGGCGTTTTGGAAGCTTGGTCTGAGAAAGAGTCTCCCTTCTCTGATGAGATCACCGGAGCCGATGTCAATGTATGTTAATACTAATCTAATCTCACTGCTCTACTTTTGAATTAAACAGTAATTTTTTAATTACTTTCTCGTAACTCATGAATCATGATTTGGTTCTCTGTCTTCGCTAATAGTATCCCGCCACGTGGCGTGTATTAGTGTCGCTGAATCTGAAAGGAGTGTGTGTTCATTTTGATTTTAATGCTTTAAATAAATAAATAATCAGGAGTTGGTAATTTATTAGCGGTAACAGTTTGCTGAAAATTACGAAGTTTCTGACAAGAATTTACTAAAGTATTTATGTGAAAAAAATTTAGTTAACATTTGACTTTGGTACATGGTCTTTTACTCTTTTTAAAAAAAACTAGTATCATTTGACAAATAACTTTTTTATTAAATAACAAAAAGAAAGTTTCTCCTTTTTTTAAAGACTTTGCACGTGAGTTTTCACGAATAAGATAGGTTCACAGATTTAATTCGTATATATCCGTTTAGCCGTATACTCCTTTTATCATAAAAGTATACAAAGTACAAACAATTCCAAAGAATTTTCTTAGCCATAAGAAACAATGTCAGGGAAGCTATAAAGTGGTATATGTATATGTTAGCTTGCGAAATTTGCATTTTTTAAGCATGAAAAAACTGTAAATAAAAGTTGATAATTGAGGTAGTTCAAATAAAGAAAAAAGGAGTTGATAATTGATGAATCCAATGAAGTAATGTGGATTTTGGGCAGGCCAGGTTAGCTCAGATAGATTTGTTCGGAGACAATGGAATACGAGAAGCAAGTGTTTTGAGGTACAAAGAGAAACGTCGAACTCGGCTCTTCTCCAAGAAAATTAGATACCAAGTTCGCAAACTTAATGCTGATCAACGTCCTCGAATGAAGGTATCTCCATCCACCTTAATCCGTGGTATAAACATGTAGGTTCTTTTTACCATTATTCATGATCATAATTTTATTTTAATAGTTATACACCGGGTTTCTGAGATTCACATGAGTTTTTTTTACCACTGCAAAATTTTTGTGTATACTTTTAATTACTACTAATAATCTTGTAAAACCAACAAATTAATATAACCAAAATCTGTATTGATCTAAAAGTGGAAAGATTAATTTGTTAGTTGAAACAAACTAAGTAATAAATAACGTTGAGATTTGGGTCAAGGGATAGAGATATACATTGGATGTAGATTAAGACAAGAACCTAATGTTTCCTTACTTTTTATGTGGTTGGTGATTGGATTGGAACAGGGACGGTTCGTGAGAAGGCCCAATGCTAGCCTTCCAAGTGAACAAAGATAACAAGGAAAGACGAGACAAGATTCACTCCTTTTATCTTTTTCATTCCTTTTTAGTTTTGTATTATCTTTTTTTTTTTATGGGTTGTTGTAGTTGAATTTTTGTCACCCTCATTTTTGTTCCTTAATTCATGGTCCCCTTTCGTTTATATTGTAATTTTTTTTCCTTAAATAAGGATCATGAAGGAGATGTTAGATGAGAGAAAATGAGGGATTAAAAGAATAAAAGTTATTTTTTGGTTATTTTTTCACAGAAACGTGTTAAATTCATTGGTTGTGTATAGAACTAGATAAATTGATAAGAATACCACAAATTAAGTACTATTTTTAAAAAATACTCTCAATTAAAAATATATTAACATTTATATTTTCACTTTAGTGATTATTATTTATGGTTTAGTGGGTGTTGAGTTTCTAAATGTTTTATAAATATTTAGAAAAATTAGTTTAATCTATTTTAATCATAAATTTATAGTATTTTTAAAAATAGTCATTCAGTAATGGTAAATTTGAAAAATGACATCAAATTTGTGGTAGAACTGAATATTTTTCCTAGAATTATCAATAATGGCGGGGAGATATTGTTTGTGATGTTATATACAGAGTTACTTATGAATGAAACAAGAGAAAAAAACAAAATGAACTTAGTTCATGTAGAACCAGCAAATGTCTTAGTGGAGACACCTAGTTGCATCCCAACACTAACTAATGTCTCTAAGGACCTACCACTGTTAGCTAAGAGATCCTCATCGATCCGGATTGCGTTCTGCAACAAAAGGAAGGTGAAGGTTGATGAACATTGAAGACAAATCCGGTGAAGATTTTTATACGCTAACCTTTTCGAAGACGCATATAACGGTGCTTCCACCAAACGAAAAATAACCAAGCTGCAAGTTTTATATAAAGTGTTAGAAGATATTTTATCTTGAAGTGTGGTTCCATTTTGATAAAAAGTCTAAAACTGCTTACTTCGTCTCCTTTCTTCACATGGTCCCCTTCCTTTCTGACAAAATTGATGCTACCAACCATTGTTGCACCGATTGCAACAAAAGCAACCTGTTATATATATACTTTATTAGCTCACCTTGAAGTTATATTATATACAAATTTATTACTCTGATTCGTTTGTAAATTTGACTTTCTAGAATTTATCTACTCGTTACAACTTCAGAATCTAACATTACCAAATGTACAATCACTAGCAACGTTTAGTCATCTTATTTCTAAAGCCGTATATTAAGACAGGAGTAAATAACCTTTCCAAACTCTGGTGTTGATATAATTGCCACGGTCCGTTTGTTCTCGGTGAATACGTTACAGTATTTACTATTGACTGCTATCGGATTAACCTGAGAAGGAATGGTAACTCAACAAATGTGATTATCATAGCTAAGCATAACAGAGACGAGAGGGAATCTTGACTACATACTGTATATAAGCTTCCGGAAACATCGACAAACTTGTCAATGACTCCAGAGACAGGGACATGAAACCGATGATAATCCTGTAACATTTGTCATGTGTCAGTGATTGTGTGATGTTTTAGTATATCAGTAGGAAACATTCACTCTCGTTGTGTACCTGTGGTGCTAGTCTGAATATCACTAAAGATCCATCAAGAAAGGCATTTGGATTCACATTCTTCCCAAGGAGGCCTCGAATTGAAAACTTCCGGCCCTATCAACACATAGTCAGTAACAAAACCAAATTAAAAATGTGTTGCAACATATCAGTTTTAACATCATTTGAAGAGTTTTCTAAATCCAGCATAATAATTCTGTAAATAGTGTTACCTTGATCCAGAATCTGGTGCTATCCTCAACTGACTGGAATGCCATTAATCGACAATCAGCAGCACATACAGCAACATCATCACGATTCATGTATGCTATTGGTCTTGCACCAGGTTTCAACTCCCTTATGAAAAATTCATTGAATGTCTGCAAATTAAAAAAAAAAAGAAGAACTTAGTCACATGCTAATATGGCTTTCATAGGAAACTCATAACATGAGCCTAAGAGCTAGACAGACACATTTGAATATAATGTTAAGACTATAAACCAGTCAATCAGATCACCTTGAAGTGTTGTAGAGGATACTTGACTTCAGCCATGTTTATTTGATCCTGAAACAGACAAAACCTCATTTTCAAACTCCAAGAAGCAAGCAAAGACATTATAGCTTTAAAAAATAGTAGTAACTTTTCCATGCCTTAAAGAACTCAAGAAAGCTGGGAATTTTTTGTGCGGATTCAACTGAGTTCATTTTCTTCCCCTGCTTCTCAGAAAGCTTCTGCAGTATCTCCTTTGCCCCTGGATCAAGAAGATAAATCAAGGCATGCAAGTTTATGTTGTTAGAATGGCTTCATGGAGAGCACGTGAAGCTTATAGGTACAAATGAAACTGTTAGTGGCAGTACAATAACTTATCACATAGGTTGGATTTGAGAAGTGAAAAATGCTAATTAGTTTTACCTTGATCCATAAGTCTAAGCCCAATTTTGGACTGGTAAATAGCTCTCATGGACAGAACAATCTTTGCGTCTATCAACTCTTCCACAAGTCTCTTAGTCTTCCGGTCAATCACCTAAAGCAAGAAACAACAAAAGACATAGACTTTTGAGCAAAATATAATGAGACTAACAAAAGAGAGAAGAAAGAAAAGCATACCACAATATGAGAAGCACTTGAACCAGTATTCAAACCAACGTCATAAGTAGATAAGTGTGTCCATTCACTTAGTTTGAACATCCATCTGAACAAAATGTTGAAAACATATGATGGTGGTAAGGGAAAGCTATTATCTTCTGCCTGGATATTAAAGTTATAAGAAAGAGAGAGAGATCTCACCCATAAGAAGCTTGTCTATCAGTCAAAAACCCACCAGTCATCACTTGATTACCCGTTCCTTCGTCAAAACATAGAGTCATATGTATCATGGCGTTGAGCTTGTCAGTGAGTTGAAGAGCCTCACCACAAACCGGACAGTTATTTATAATTGGCTCCCTGCATTATAATTACATTCAAAAGAAGGTAAAAATAACATTTTGAGAATGAAAGTGAATATCGTTAAGGTCATTTACTTCTCTTGTTGAAGAGCAAGCAGTGCAGCCAACTCATCAATAGTCACAACACCGTCACCGTTCAGGTCAGCAGCTCTGAACAGCTCCTCTTTCTGGTAATAATAAGTCAAATAAAAACATCAAGTCCACCTGTAACTAAAACATCATGACATAGATGGCAAAGAAGCTAGAAGCCACCTAACCTTGTTAGCAGCCACTAAATTTCCAAAAGCACGTATAAGATCAGAGAACTCAGAGAAGGAGAGTTGTCCATCTTCATTGTAGTCCACTACGGACAAGATACGCTTTGCAAATCGCTTCTCGGTTTCAACAGGATCCTGCAGAATGTCAACCAACACAAAAAAAAAGAGTCAAACCCAATCGCTTTGCTCCTTGTATTTTCACACAAAACAAAATATTACTTTACAGTCTATACCTCAATAGCACAGGAGAGGAAAATGGTGCCAACAACATTGGATGAAGCAGGATCTAACAAGTCAAATGACTTACATGTCGACTCAGGTTCCTGTATCACACCGAACATAAGCAGAGGGTGAATGTAATCTACTTATAATCAAATCATATACAATTTTTATTTTATTTTACCTGCACCACAAAATCGAATATATCAAGCTCGCAGTAACCGACGATCTTGTTCCTCGAAAGCCTATTGGTCTGCACCATTTAATTATTATCCTTTTTCAAGCTAACTACTACTTATTAAAAAAAAAGAAGCAAACATCATGTAGATAAATAACTAAGAAACCTCGAATACAGAGATCCTAGCGAGACTTGGTCCATTTTTCTCCAAGAGAAGCTTCTTCTCCTATATACAGAGGATTTAGCACAAGTATAAAAAAAGGTAAGATTCAGACATGTTTTGATCAACTTACCGAGTTCCATATTGGCTTCTCTGCACTGCAAATTCAGCAGAAAAAAATAAAAATCAAAAATAAAGAATATTCAACTCTAACGAATTTTCAGACAAGGCTTACGTGTCTGAGATCTCTGTTCTGAATGTTTGTTCCCCAAACGAAACACAAGCGAGCCACTTGTCTTTAAACTTCATGTCCGCCTACAGATAATAAAGCCGGAAACAGAGTCATGACATGACCACTAGGCAGCACCGCAACGAAACCACACGCAAAAAAGAAAAAGGTAGGAAGAAGAAAGCATACGCCTATGAGAGTGAGAAGGGCAATGCCGGAGAAATCCTCGACGGTGACAGCTCTCTGATTCACAACTCCGGTCACGTTACGGGACCAACGAGTACGTAAATGATGACGGTGACTACGAAACCTCTGTAGCTTCTGTCTCAGCCTTGTCCGTCGTGATTCCTTCCCCTCCCTTGAGCTTCCGTTCCCCATCCTCTTCCTTGTCGATCTCTTTGTCTTAGAGATTCACAGTTTTTAATTTTTTTTCTCCAACGAATTCTTCTGCGTTTGACCGAAACGTGGTCGTTCCTATTAACTTATATATATGCATACAAATGGTCTGTTATATGGACTTTGAGAAGGTGGGCCCCTTTACTTATTGCTCGGGAATGTTTTTTTTCTCCCACCTTCTACGGAATATAGCTTTTTATTTTCTACTTTATTTTATGAGCGTATTTAAAGAGATTCGAATACCAGTTTTTATATTTTAATTTTTTTTTCACTTTTTGATAATAATTTTTTAAAAAAAATTCTAACATATTAAAAATATGAGTGCAATCATATTTTTTTATTTTTCCCATTCACATAGTATCTGATACCGGTTTGAATAAAACTATCGTATATATTATCTTGATCAACTAATGTATCATATGCATACTCACATAATTCCTGTATCGACATTAAAAATTTACTTAAAATAAAATATTTAGTACACACAAAAACAACTATGGATGCTCCGTTTACATAAAATATATTCATATTCGCTATTGTTTTTTAAAAAAACTAATTTAAAAAAAGATATATATCAGTAGATATTCAAGATAAAACATTAATTATTATTCCCTCCTTTCGGTAATAATTGACGATTTAGTATTTTTATTTTGTGCTAATATATTTGACGTTTGCAAATTTTAATGTAAATAATGACAGAAAATGACTTTTTTTACTTTTGTATTATCAAAATCGTTATTCATCAACTCTTGACTGAATATATATGATCTCAAGTCATTGAAAAGTTTAAAATAGAGATTACATCGAGTTTCTTAATTTACGTGCAAAGCCGTAGTAATAAATTGTCAATTCCAAAAAAATAAATATTTTTATTAAAATTTATTGGTTTATAATTGTTAGAAAGAATTAATTACAAAAATGAAACATTAATAATCAAAATTTAATACGTTTTTATTACTTTTGAATTTTTTTAAATTGCATCTTTTTAAACAGGTGGAATACATAATTTGTGAGAAAACGACGATTAATTCCATCAAATTAGCTGATGATTTTTTTTAAGGTTACATATCGAAAGAGGTTAATGACTTAAAATGCGTCAGATGGTCGCCTAGAAGCAATAATAATAATAATAATACAACGATTGAACTAACTAGTGTTAAGTTAAGCAACTTACCAGTCAACATAAATGACCTCTTCATAATTAAAAAGAAACTTCCGCTATTTAATTTAAGAAGAATAACATGAAAAAAAAATTATCATGATTTAAAAAGAAAAATGATTAAAATAAATTTTATTAAAGGTAAATATACATTTATACTCTTGGATTAACTAATATAAATTTAGTGTTTAGAGTTATGGAGTGAAGTTTTAAAAATGAGGTTTAAAATTTAAAAAGATATTATAATTTTCAAAACAAAAAAAAAATTATTTGAGAAAACTTTTTAATTAATTCTTGTAGATATTTTTTAATAGTCAATTGTGCTAATAAGACGAAAACACACAAGATCTATTATATATACATTGATAAAAAAACTTTTTTTTGATAATTTGGGAGTATCCGACAAGTCGAAGTCCAACCGACTAATTTTTTAGGGACATGCAAACCGATTAATTTTTTAGGGACGTGTCTATTAATCCTATATAGATCTGATTATTTGTAACGGAAATTAGAGATCCATATTGTCTACCTACACATGTTTAGTATTGTGTAGGAATACTTCGAACAGATCTCTTCAACTCATCGGAATTCACCTATTACTAGATCACCTATGCATTGCTTATGATATAAAATTTGAATGGAAGAAAAGGTTTGAAAATGTTATTTTGACTTAGTCTAAATAGTCTTGGTGCCTCCGTCGTTTGTGAAACGTGTTATTAGGTAGGCTCTTGAATCCGATTCAATTCGTGGTCAAAGCTGTCCGCTGTTGATTGATTCTATCAAATAGTAGAAGACACGAGGGTACGTTAAAAAAATACTACTATAAAAGTAGATAGATAGCACTAAAACTAGATAATGGAGTAAGTTGAAACAAAAAAAAATACCAATTATCTTTTTTTCCTTGGATAGTTGGCAAATAAGCCCTAGATCTATTGGTGCTTTTGTCAAAAAATTCCCAAGCAAGCACATGCTTTATGTGTTTTCTAGTAAAGGCAATAGGTGGTTACAAAAGCAGAGCACATTGTTACTTGCTATGGTTGATCCGGAACAATATGCATGTGTTTTTAATGACTCTTTCATCTACGCAAATGACACAATTTTAGTTTAGAAACAAACGAACAAGAAATATATTAGAAGTGAATACTATATTTAAAAATCACTAGAAATAGTCGCTATAATTTTTTACAAAATTAATGGAAATGATTAGATTTATGCAAATTGATTTATGTAGAGTAAGTATATGAACTTTCGATTTGAGATGTCTATCCTTAATTAACTTAAACCGATTCTAAGTAAAAAAATCAAAAATCCCTATGTTAAAATCATTACACCATTATTCATACACGGTAGAACAAAATCAACCAAATTTAAGCCAAAATATAATCAAACCTGAAAGCATAAACATTCGCATGATCCAATTTTTTCTTTTCGACAGTTTGATACAAATGATATCACAGAACAATTTGCATGCAAATCATAATATAGCATGAGAACTTTTGTGGACCAAATCAATTTTAACATTCTTAGAATGTACCTTACAGTAACTGATAAACCAATTGGCTTAAGATTGTACCGTAAATCATCTAACCATAGACCGCCGAGATTATTACATTGATGTCCCTTTACACTCTCAAATAAGGTATAGGGTAATTGATTCTCTAATGATCTGGAACATTTCAATAATAAGATCGACAGAAATTAATTTGAGATTCAGTTATTGTAAGGGGACTTAACAGGAAAAAAACTAGTTAACACACACACCATTACCCTAC
>CAJHQQ010001469.1:0-95455 GCA_905132885.1 Moricandia moricandioides | reverse complement strand
ATGCTCTAAGAGGCGTCTCTCTACCTAAGTCTATTAGACTGCATTGAAACTCGAGCTAAAGGTAACTTTAATAACTTGACACTATGCAGTGTTGACTTTTCAGACTAAAGTTGTGATATAACCCGAAACATGGAGTCTCTCTTATGGGCCTCGCAGGTGAAGCTATTGCAGAAGCCGACAAGCCCAGGATTATAGTATTGCCCATCATAGTTAGGGTTTCAACTCCTTGGCTTGACAGTCGAGTAAATAAGGTGTTATAGCATTGTAGAAACACAGACTTCACCCGGTCACACAATGCTTCTAGTAGTCCACTAATCTTCATAAAGGATGAATTTCAGATGAAAACTCTCACCAGCTAGTTGTGGTTGATAACATTGAATCATTATATATTCGTTGACAAAGAGAGATATCAATACGCATTACAATTGAAACTATCAAAAGACATGCTGAAACACAGACTCCAAGTGGGATGAAATGGAAGGACACTATTGGCAGAAAATTAGATATTACACATATCTTCATTGGAAGAGATCAAAATAGCACCTTCCTCATCATTAAAGAGCAATGTGTGTGTGACCTACACATGAATTATCCGTGTCACCATCAATATGCTGAAGGCCAACAAGATCCAAGTGGTGGAAACCCGTCTGCCACGGCTCATATCTGCGTGTCCTGCACCCATTGAAGTGTCATCCGCGACTCGACCATTGCTCACTCTCTTACTGCACATCCACGAGAGTATTCTCGAGTTAAATAAGAATACAGAACAAATAAGATAAGTTATAGATGTGAATCACCAGAGAACAAAGCAACCAAAGACATATTCATTCATGTATTGAACAATCTAAGTAACTTCACTCTTTATCAATTTACCAAAACAAGACTTGATCTTTAAAAGGAAACTAATGAGCATAAAAAAGGAAACTTTAAGAGTTGGAATCACCAAACAATCTATCACATCACTCAAAAACTCCATATCGAATCAAAAGCACATCACTCAAACAACATACCTCGAAGGGTATCTGCAAGTTCCTTGACCTGAAACACACACATAAGAAAAAACATCAACAAGCTGCGAGAAAGTTACCAACTTTGAATCTTAGAGGTAAAAAGGAAGACTTTACTGGGATTGATGGAAGTGAGAGCAGCGTTGTTGTTGAAATCACAAGCCACGTCAGCGAGCCCGTTCTTCAAGTAGTAGTTGTTGAAAACATACGAAGCCATCTTCTGGATATCCGTCGGGTCGTTGCAAGTTCCACCTTGTTGGATCGGACCACAATCGGCGCCGCCTTGTCCACAAGCCCAATCGATCGCCGTCTGGAGCGACGAGTCTTCCGCGTTGTTCTTCGCTACGCACCAAAGCTCCGCCTGAAGCACTTGACCCCCGGCCTGCGCAGTAGCAACGGCCATTAACATTGTCGCCGTCGCGGCGAGGAGAGAGAGATGTAGGTGAAAACACTTGGGGAGAGTCATAATCGTTTCAGCAGAGAGAAAGGGGGAAGAAGGTTTTAGAGAGTTTTATAGTCGCTGATTCGCTAAAAAGTTACCGTTAAAGTTATCGGGAAGCTGGAAGATCTTAACAGTGGCGACTCAATGAGTGAGAGAGAGAGAGAGAGAGACTGTTTTGGACTTTTTCGTGAAATATCGAAATATCAGGGTGTATTATGCAAATCTTGGACTTTAGTGATTAATGATTTGACCTTCTTTATGAACTTTCGGCCCATTAAAAAGAGGTAAAGGAGTGTTAGTAAGGCCCACATAAGCAGTTGGACTAGTTGCTCGGATCGATGAGGTGTCGTTTCGTGATTGGTTAGGCTCATCGTGAAAAGACTTTGAAGCTCTGTCATCGCGACCGAGAAAGACAACTCCTTTGAGCCTTCCCGGAGACAAAAACCAGCCATGGCTTCGCCGTCAGATCCAACCGATTCTCTTCAAGATCCAGTTACAGATCCAGAACCTCTTTCATCAAACCCTAATCTAACCCAGAAACCCACCGTAGAGCAAGGAAGTGAAGCCCTAAATCTAGAATCAACGCAGGATCTCGCGGACTCCGACGCCGTAGATCAGCAACCAGACGCATCGATTGAAGAAAGCAAGAACGAAGAAGACGATACGGACACAACACAAGCCGTAAGCTCATCTATTTACCGCCGTGGAGGTGGGCCGAAGCGGAAGAAAGTGAACCTTAAGAAACGTAAGCAGCAAGAGAAGTCAAGGGAGAAGCTTGAGGTACTCTTGAAAACCCTAAAGCCCGTTCCTTTCGTTCCGTGTAAAGCTCTAGACTTTGCTCGTCACGAGAAGCTATTGAAGACGTTAGGGATCTGGGAGTTTCTGCATTTGGAGTTCGACAAGAGTATTCGTCAGGATCTTGTAGCGAACCTTGTTGCTTATTACAGTCCAGAGAGTAGGTGTAGTTATGTGAATGGGGCTAGGGTTAACGTTAGCCGTGCTGATTTGACTCGAGCTTTGAAGTTGCCTAAGAAGAAAGACATTGTGGTTACGGATGAGGAGAGGGAGGTTTTGGAGAGGGATGAATCGGTGAAGTTTGTGGATGAGATTCTAGAGACTTGGGTGCTGCTGCATAGTGATGATATGTGGATTATGCCTGTAGAGGTGGTTGAATGGAGAAAGGATGTAAAGGAAAAGCAGTTGGAGAAGCTTGACTGGGCTGCACTGCTCTGGTTCATGGTTGAGAAAGAACTCAAAGCTGATCCTCCGCTTGGTGATTGTTTCTTTGCTTCTCATCTTCAGCTGTTGATCAGAAGCCAGAAAGAGGATTTACTAAGGGAAGAATCTAAAGTGGATGATGAGGAGGAGGATGTTAAGGAGGTTGAGTTGATGGTAAAGTCTCCTAAAGAAGATTGTTTGGAGGTTAAGGAGGAGGAAGATGTTGGTGCTGCAGGTTTAGGGAGAGATGATTGTGCCATTGACTCAAAGGAAGAAAACACCTATGTTGAAGAACATAAGATTGAACTGAATCTCGGGCAAGAGACTGTGTCAGAAATGGTCTCTGAAGAGCAGCTAGGTCCTGTTGAGGAGCAGCCAATGGATGTTGAGGAAAATAAGAAAGAAGAAGATGAAAAGTGGTCATGGAAGGAAGACACTCATGCTGGTAATTCCCACTTCCTTCGCCAATGTGATCTTGGTAGTGCTAGAGAAGGAGATGAAGAGAACAATATAGAAGGGCCCATGGAAACGGGAGAAGACGAACCAATTGAAGATTTTGAGGAAGAGGAAACTGAGGAAGACAAAGAAAAGTATGAAGGAGGGTTTCCTTTTTTTCCAAATGAGGACTCCCTTCATGGAGATGGCCAAGAGAATCTCATGTTAGGAGATGCATCTCCGTTACGTTATGCCTCTGGGTTACAAATGCATGGCAACTCAACTGGTGGTCATTTCCTTGCTTCTAGGGTTGACATGCATATGTCTATGGGTTCAGGTAGCTCTTCCCTGTTCGGAAATGCCAACAACAAGAGGCAGATTGATCACGAGAATGATGTTCCCTATGACAACCCTGACAGTAAGAGGCTAAGGACTGAAGAACCATCTTGGGATGAAAAGCCGCCTCCAGTTGAGGTATGCATGGATCAGATTGTGTTGTGGGCCGAAAAAGCTAAGATGTCATGTGCTCAAAAGGAGCGAGAGCGTGCACAAGCTGAGATGAACCAGGAGTATTTGATGAGCGAGCTGCAAAGAAAAGATGAAATGATTCATGATCTTGAAAGAAGCAAGTATGAGGAGCAACAGAGAAAAGATTTAATGATCTATAGGCTTGAGAGTGAGGTTCGGATGATGGCAAGTGTGTTAGAGGGGTATAGGAAGGCTTTGAAAGAAACCAAAAAGGCATCAGCTGAGCACAGGAAACGTTGCCCTTTGCGTGATGAAAAGCCTGTTTACAAGGATGTTAAAGGCTCTGGAGGTTTAGTTCTGAGCGTTGCTGAAATTGAGAAGCTGAGATTGAAGCAAGAAGGGGAAGACAGGATGACACGAGCTCGAATAGAGAGACAAATCGAGGAGTTTGGAAGTGACTGTCTTAGAGCATTTGAAGAGCAAATGGATGCAGTTGAGTTGCTAAACGAGAGATTGGTCGAGGTTGAAAATGAAGTGAAGATCTGTAGAGAAACACTTTCTGAAAGCAAGAAATGATCAGACCCCTGAAGTGGCTACTGCTGCTGCTGCTGCTGCTACAGAAGAAACTTGAGATTGCTTTTTAAGGTATTTTACTTTACTACTCTCTTTTAATCAAACTGTCCCTTGTAGGTTTCTGCAAATCACTTTTGAAGCTTATTCGAACAAATGTCATTTTAGTCTCGCGTTGTATGATGTAGACAATGATGATCGAAATGAATCTCTTCTTTAATCTTATTTCTTGGAAATGTAATCAACGGTTGTGTGATCGATGCCAGTCTTTATATCAACAAACAGCTTCGAATACGTTAAACATTTGTCAGGTTCCTGGTATGTCAAATTGAATCGATCTAAGACTTCTGATGACGGGTCTGGTTCGGTTTTAATAGAATTAGGTGCTACACATATCGGTTTCAAATTGATTTAATCCATTGTTACAAAATAAACGGCCTGGTTTGACAGTTAATCTAGTATTTGATATCCTACTAAATTGTAATGTAAATATGTATTTTAGACCAGTGAGAGTAAGGCCTCTTGGTATTGGCACTCAGGCCCGGTTCAACCTCATATTGGACTTTTTGGCAAATCTATTTTAATATGAATATAAATTATGCCGCGTTAATGTAAAAAAGAAATAAAAAATAAAGGTTCTTTTTATCTTGAAATTTAATTGTTTTATGGTGGGACCATGGGCCTGTGCCTTCACTTACCTTACCCCTAAAGCCGGCCCCGTTTGGCACTGACATCATAAATTCAAATACTGAAAATTGACAACATCTCCAATCCATCTCTCATACATATCCCAACACACCACCACCATTCTCTGTCTTTTATGCTTATCCACTTCGACTTTTTGTCTGATTATAACACTTAATTTAATCTTCCTAACTTTGGGAGCTTCCTTCTATAACTTTGACCGTCTCCTTCCACTTTGGAAGTTATTTATCAAATAAATTGTATGAAAAAGAAGATATATTTACCATAGTTATAGAAATACAAGGGGGGAAACAAAGCCAATCATGTAGCGAGACCGTCGTGGTCCAGCCCAAGGAACATAGCACGTGAGCTTACAGCTTAGCCTCAGATGTCTCCACGTTCTTCCTTTTCCTTTTCTCACCCCACATTTTCAGATTTGACCCACTCTGACTCTAATTTCTCCAAAAGGTTTTGATTAAAACAAAAAAAAATTAACCAATACTCTCTCAGTTTTTCTCCGTTTTTTTATATTTGACGTTGTAAAATTATACACACAGATTAAAAAACATTTAATTTTTTATCATTTTCTAAAAAAACATCATTAATTATTTACCTAACCACAATTCAACCAATAATAAAATAGAAGGTATAATATCATTGGTCATCTAACATTAATTAGTAATAAATTTTACATAGAAAATTGAAAACGTCAAATAATTTGGAACAAAAAATTTCTCTCAAAACGTCAATTATTAAAAAAAGGGAGGGAGTATCCTTTTTCTCTGTAATTTTCGCCATTAATACTATTCGTTATGTGTTTGTATTCTCCATTAAAACATGTGTGTTGTAACATTGTATATGAGATAAATGTATACCATCTAGATTCTATATGACATCATCTACATATCTATGTCCTTATTATGAGCAAAAACTTTTGGATTCAGTTTACGTAAAATTAATAATTGAATAATAATATTAAATATATACATATATATGTATTCGAAAATTCCGGAACTAGAATACTCATTTGAGGGGCTCTAAGGAATAACATTTTACATTGTTACTTGTTTTTTTTTTGAAAAATCATTATAATTATTTACTTAATTGGGTTTTTTTTAGTAACCGAATAATTTTGTATTGTGAGTTTAAGGAATGTGAAATTGCTTTCAGTCACTTCAAAAATAAATCTTAAAACTATGGATGCTTTCAATAAACCCGTATATAAATTAATATATTGTCTTATATGGATGCTTGGCACACATCAAATTTTGATCCATGCATGTGACACAAAAAGGAATCTTTAACTATTCGATTACCCCAAGTTTCCCAAGAAAAAAATTATTCGAAACGATATCAATTAGTACACAATGCTTAGACACTTCAACAAAATATTGAATAAACAACAAATCAGCTAATATCTTTTTACATATCATTCCCAATTCCCCCTCCCAATCCATAAGAAAAAAAAAAATCAGATACATCGAAGCAAATACATCACAACTTTAAAAAAAATGTGACTGGATTGATAAATGTCTTCTTAATTGATAAAATCATTTCTTGACACAAAGAGGTTTTGTAGTCAAGAATCATCTCACCATAAAGAAATAAAGATCTTAATGAATGTAAAATCTTTAGGCATTGAGTAGCTCCTCTTTCTCAACGGACGGTTTGATATCAGCCGGAGATTGGTCGGAGCCATTATTCTCCATCTTCTTGAGGCTCTGTTGATGATATACTTGTCGAAGTCTCTCTATTTCTCTCTTCAATGCTTCTTGGTGAGCTGAAATTAATTAAATTTACAATCATTGTTATCATTATCAATAAACCTACTTGTTTAATGAGTACTCACATGTTTTTGTTTACTTATGTCGTATGTGCACACATGGACAGTTGTTCTAGCTTTTTTTTTTGAAACTAATTGTTATAGCTTATTAATCAGGCTATTATTTACCAACCATGTGATCTATGGTACCTAAACACATATTATATAATTAAGAAACGAAACAACAACTACTAAAGTTATTCATGATGTGAACATATATTACATTTCATGTAATTTTGTAAATTATGAAGCATGCATTGCCGCGAGTACTTATTTGTATAGTCGTATTGCTAAAGAATAATGATTTGGCCGAGCCTATATCTATTGTCAGTGATAATTAAATACACTGAGTGGAAATAATTGCAAAAAAAAGTTATTAAAAAAACTACACACTGTAATTTGATAATTTCCCTGACAATTTCTATAAGTTTGATTTTTATTTTTTTTTGTTTAGAATCATGTAATTATAAAAATTAAGAAATTAGAATAGTAAATTACCATCTTTGAAAATCTTGTCTTGTGCTAAAGCCGCTATACGTTGCTTGATAGCGCTATTGTCGACGTTGAGAAGCAGTCGCTGGTGATCCAAAAACGCAACTCGTGGCGATAACACTGAAACTTCCGTCTTCATTTTATTCCACAAATTTTAATTATAAGTTAGTATTTTATTTTTCTAGTTTATAATATACATTACTTAACAAATACATATCAAATGTAATGGTGCATTTGTAAATTTTACCTGCAATGAAGTAACGCTTCGTTCAAGCTCTGATATGTATTGCAGTTTTCTCACCCTTGATCTCTGTGCTGATTGTCTATTTGCTAAAATTCTATAACAAATTTCAGCAAAAAACAAAATAAATTTATTGTTATCGATGTGACACTATTTTATTTTTAAAAAAACAACAATATATATATATATATATACATTGAACGAGTTAGATATTACAATTGTACGTGCATGCATGACCTTGGTTTGGTTTTTGTTTCTTGAAATAATAATTTAACCTAAAATAATTAATTTACCTTTTTACCCTTTTGGGATCGTGAATCCGATTACCGGAGTTTTGATCTGTTGACGGACCATCCTGTGGCTCCGTCTTGCAATGGCTTTGAACCTCGTCCGTTTCGTTGTAACTGTTACCGGCGACGTTGCTAGGATCAGGTGTGGTGGTGTCCATGTGATTATGATCGGACGGTACTGGTGGTTCTTTGTTGTCGTCATCATCGTCGCTAGACGGCGTGGAGGTATTGGAAGAAGAACGCGTGGGACCCCCCACATTGTTGTGTTGGTTGTTGTGGTTTTGGCAGTGCACGTCGTCGTCGTTGAACATGGACATGAACTGCTCATCGTCGAACCTGTCGAAGTGGTGGCTTCCGGAGGAAGGAGTTTCTAGGAACGCGATGGAGTCGCTTATTGAGCGACGGTGTGTCCCGCGGCGAGTGGCTGAGAAGTCGAGAAACTCGTCCATCCACGAAGGGTTTTGCTGTTGTCCTGAGGTTGCGGCCGTTGCGGCGGCTGTTGCGGCGATGGAAGGGAGTTTTTGGGAGGAGAAGTCAGGCCAATGCGGCGTAGTGGTCGTCATGGTTGGGATTTTTGGAGGGAGTTGTGCCATTAATGAGATTTAATGCCACACACACACACACAAAAAAAGTTATTTTATGAGAATTTCAAGAATGAGAGAGAGGATGAGGAATGAGAAACAAGAGTAACTAAAATGGTTATGTATAACAAAGAGTAGTTATACGAAACAGAAGTAAGAGATAGAGAGAGAGAGAATATACTCCATATGTTTGTTTTATATTAAGTATTATTTTAATTTTGTGCATACCAAAATAATTAATTTTATATATTTTTATATAAAACACAATTACTTATATAGCTAATTATATATCAACCAATAGAAAAATAAATTGCAGCCGAAAATTAATAAATTTTGCATCGAAAGTCGAAAACAACATGTATTTTGTAACAAAAAAATTTCTCTGTGAAACAGAATGAATATGAGATAAGATAATTTTATAATAGAAAAAGCTAAAACTAATTTATATATATTTCGATCTGATATATCTATGAATGGGGTCACATGGGGAGAGAGAGATAGAGAGATCAGACAGCTATGAAACAGCTGTTTGGTAAGGGAAAAAAAGTTTTGAGATCTTAAGAGAAAACGGAGAAGCATGCAGCACGCAGCACGTGCTCTTTGTGAACCCCTCCTCTCTTAATTTGATTGGTTAATATAATAATCACCCTTTGGAAACATTCTTATGTTTCTCTCTTCCACATGCTCCGGCTTCTCTGCTCCTTCCTCCGTCTTGAACTATTTGTTCCTGGTCGTCCACGGAGCTGACACTTCGCCCAATGCAAGCAATGACCTTAAATCTTTGTGTACAGACTCTGAATCGAATTGTTTGAAATTTAAAAGTAAAAGAAATCATTTATTTACTAATAGTGCACAAATTGGCGTATTACCAAATCACGCTGCTCGTATTGGCTCGCTCTACATATGTAAGATCTGGAAGGAACCAAAATGATGAAGTGGTCCATGCAAAATATATTTCCATATAGTAAAACTGAACTTGGAGCTGTAGTATGCTTACATACTTAGCCTTAAACATGGTTTCAAGTCGGCACTTTATCAACTTTTATGTTAAGTATGATTTGAATGTTACGGCAAATGCATTTTCACAATCTATAGAGATTCATATCTATCAGTAAATGTTACCATGTCAGTCGTACATAGTAAACACAAGTTTATGACCGCTTTATCAAATGACAAAGAAGAATAGTTATAACAGTGTGTATGGACATTAATGAGTTGATAGCATCAGAGTAGCCACTGTATCAAATGAGAAAGAAGAATACTCCAATACAATTAATACGCTTCTCTTTATGTCTTTCACATGTACAATTTAGTTTATGTAGAGTAGCATGAATATATATATATATATATATATATATATGTAAGTTAGCTCTTTCTTTCACTATTAACAATCAAAATAAGAAGAAAAGTAATCATCACTGTGAACTTATGGCACTGCAATGATAATTTAAGGAAGAAAGAGTTGTGATACACTACAAAGGAAATAGAAAGAATGAATTAAGTGGGAGGCTGAGAGTAGTGGAAGAGTGGGAGATAAAAGAATTGAATAAGGGAATCATGTTCATGTGTCAGCACATGTGCTTTGCTTTTTTATTTTTTGCTATAATATTTTGTGACTTGCGAGGCCTTTCTTTGTCCCCAAACCAATGCCCCATGTAGGCCAATCCTTGTAAAATTTGTTTTTAGAAATATAAGAGAATTTATTTGATTGAATCTACTAAGTAGGTTATATTTGTAACGATAATAAATATATAGGAACCTTAAAGATACATATTTGTATAAAATAAATTGTTAATTATAAAACAAAAAATTATGTAAGAAGAACTTGTTCGATAGATCTCTGAGTTTTTCAATTTCAAGCTTTTCAGTCCAATCTCTCTACTTTAATTATTGGTAGCATTTTTTGCAAAAAGGATTTTGAATACAATAAAGTTTTATAGTACAATATCAATATATAATTTTTATGTATATGCTAAAATGAAGTAATTTAAATATATGTATTCATTTAATATTATCTTTTACAATTATTACATATAAGTATTACTTAGTTCTAAATTTTTAGTGGCGCAAACGATCTATTATTTTGGTATTTCAGTGTTGTTATGACTTATGACACATTCATTGTTATTATGGATACATTATTTAGGGCATTTCCAACTCAACTCCACTTTTTCTTTTAAAATGGAGTAAAAGTGAATATGGAGTAACAAATGTTCCAACCCAACTCTATATTTCACTTCATTTTGAAGTTTATTCCATAATCTGTTTTTTGTTTGTTCATGACTTCATTATAGAGTGAAAATTGAAGTAGGGTCGGAGTAATTTTATTCCATATCTACTTTTACTATATTTTGGAGGAAAAAATGAAGTTTTACATTGAAGATGCTCTTACTCAAAACAACCCAAACAGTAGTGGTTGTCTTCTAAGTTTCTAACACAGTATTCTAGGAATATTCTCTTTAATTATATTCATAAGAGATAAGATCAATCTTCAAATTTATACAACATGCCCGGTAACACAACAACAACAACAACATTGAATGAGAAGTTACAAAACTGAAATATTACTCTAACCAAAAAATTGCACGAAGAATGTTTTTTTTATCAAATCACGAAGAATGGTTTATAGGCAATTCTCAGCGCTAATATAAAGCTTTTTGTTTAGAAATATTTCCCTAACCAATTAGTGGTAAAATTCAGTATATACGATGATCATACGTGATTAGTTTGGAGGAAACTTTGTAATATATTATTTTCTTTCTAACTATCGATGTAGAATTTAGAGCTTCATTCATTAAAAAATTAGAGAGAGATATAATTAAATGTGTTGATCATATTTCATATAAATTTATAAGGTAAAAGAATAATTAATAAGTCAAGATTGTGGGTAATTTAACCATATAGAAAATTGTTATTGTTATTTTTGCAGGTATACTCTTATTCAGATTCCAGTTACAAAAACCTTGTTCCCGAAAGGTTTACCTTGTTCCGGAAAGGTTTACACTTTACAGATATAATTTTTTTTCTTTTTACATATATAAAGTTTTAAAATCTGGTATAACAAAAGTAAAATATGCTACAATAAAAGAAATAATGTAGGGGTACAGTGATGTTTGCAACTTCTAATTAATGTATAAAATTCAAAGTGGCTTGCCTCTGAATTCAAACATGTTCACGCAAGTGTGCTTCCATGTGCTTCTCTCGTTCTCAATCCATCCAATTCTGCTTCACATGTGCAAACATATATATATACATTTAATAGTTCAAGGGGGAAGGAATAATGTATTCATGCACATCTATGGTGTAATACGTTCCATACACAATATATAAAGTAGGTAATAATCCATGTCATACACGGAATAAATCTTTTAAAGAATGTCTTCAGATATATAGTTTGTTTTTAAATAATAATAAAAAATATTCAAAAAATATTTTAGTATTTTTATCAAGTTTAAATTTATTTTTTATCAATTCAATTTATCATATATATATATATATTTATAAAATGTTAAAATTAAAATATTTCTAGAATTTTATATAGTATATAATTTAATTTAAACAATATATATATATATATATAATCAAAATATCTATTAAATTAAGCTTTTTACTCATATAGTCTTATGATTATTGATATTTCTTTATAACAAAAAATTTAAATCATTGATCACAAAGTTTCAGTAGGAGATTTTTAACAGTCTTAGTAATTTATAATCATTTTTAAAAATTTAAAATACAGCATATATGATTTTTTTACAAATTTTATTAATTTTTAAAATGATTTTTAATTTATTAAATAATATAAAAACATAAATGAAAGATGATATACAAATTGTATTTGTCAAATATATTTTAAATCACATTAATTAGCTAATTCCATAGTTTTAGTTTAAGAAAAAAAAGAAGAGTATCTTTGTATATTACTGGTTAATTAATTTTATTTTATTGTTAATTTTAAAGAAAAATATATGATATGGTTAGAAGAACCAAATAATGTATGACATATATTGTAGTTATTCTAGTAATTTGAACTTATTTCTCTAACAACTTTAAAAATTATTATAATGATGGCACATTATCATATATGTTAATTCTTGTTTCTAAATAATATATAAGGGATGCACATCATGGTACGTAATATATATTCAATATCTTTCTAAGAAAAAAATATTATTTTTATTTATTGCTTTCATTTAATTTAATTTGTGTTTCAATAAAATCAACTACTTTTATTTTATTTTTAATTTATATTTTATAAAGAAAATAGATTAATTAAATTTTATACTATAAATTTATAAATAAAAACTAAGAACCAAATCATTTTAATGTAAAAATAGCTTTTAAAACCAATAAATATTTTTTAAGCATTATTATTTGTGATTTTAATCACAAAAATAAAATGAGTAATATATGCCAAGATTTAAACTACTAGTTACTCCTCACATAATTTTATGTTATCTTTGTTTCGTATCACAAGTTTCTTTAGCTAAAAACAAAAAAAATATTAAAACTATATCATTTTTTAAAATATATTCTTTGATACGAAAAATAAATTTAATTCAGTCAATAATAAAATGTTTGATAATTTAATTAGCCAAACGCGGTTCAACAAATGCAAAATTGTATAGAAATGCAAAACCACTTATGTTTGAAACATTTTTTTTTTAAATAATTTATATTATGAAATAAATTGTACTAATTAAAAAATAAAAATTAACGTCATACGTAAAAAAATACTCTCAAGCAAGTGAGTTATTCGCATTCGTTTAGACGAATCCATCTTTTAGCAATATTAGGGGTTGATATGAAATAATATGATGGGGGTGTTTTTTTTAATGAAGGGAGTATTATTTCTAAGTATTATGGAGAAATGAAAATACAATTTTCAAAAGTGGATTTAACTTAAATAATTTCTTGAAATCAGCCAAATGATTAAGAGAATCTGAATATCTGACAAGACAAAATCAAATGTGACAGAGTATTAGTTAAAGTAATTATTAACATAGGCTTAACACAGACTATTTTTCTTAATTTGAGAAGAAGCTAACTCGGATTTTAATAAGGGATAACTAATTATTTTGTTATTTTTTTGTTATTGAATATTCTTAGTAAATATCTTACCTGACCAATTTAATATTTGTGTTCAAATAAATAAATCCTAACGGAGTATTTGATCTAAAATGATTAGAAGTGAACTAAGAAGAATAAAATAAAATAACTTTATGTGGTAAAACTAGGTGTTTTGTCCATATATGCGACCCAATCATTTGTAATTACTTATTAATATATGTATTATTAATTAAAATACTACAAGCATAAATTATTATTTAGGTTTTCATTTAAAATTTATTATGTAATAATTTTTTTGAAAATTTAATTGTATATTGTATTCATTATTAATAAATATTTTTTTTAAATCACTCAATATGCTCTTTTCAGTTATATAAAATCAAGAATTTAACTTGATTAATAAATATTTATGTATTTTTATTTTTAAATTTGTAACTCTTTATTAACAGATATATTCAGATAATGACATAATATATATATGATTTTTTTTTTTAATTTTAAAATATATTTAGATTTTGGATAATTCTTATCATTAATTTTAATCACTTATCTAATCAAATAAATTTTAAATTTGTTTTTTATTTTTGGGTAATTTATATATTTATTCATTAAAGGTATAAACGATATTACCCACTATAAATAACGTGTGAGTTCGAATGCGAAAAATCAATTCACAAATAATAATATAGACTATTAATAGAAAATGAGAAATTTTCATGTTTACTACATTATTGGTACTATTATTCATTTTTACTTTTACTAAATATATTTTTTTACAAATATTTTCTTTATTAAGAGGTAAAAATTATTAGATTAATTAGAATCCTAAGCTACACGTTCCAAAACCTATTTCATCTCTCAATTCTAAACCCTAAATCTTTGATTAATTAACCTAGAATTATATGTGTTTTCCCCTCTTAAAAATAAGGATTAAAATAAATCTGCAAATGATATTAATAATGTAGTATTTTAAAAAAATTCCCTAAAACAATGTAGCTAAGCACAATTCCAGCCGTGGGGGAAAAACATGCTGAATCTTTTGTAACGATCCGTACATGTTTTCACTGACATATACACACATCATAACTCTACAAGTCTCACATTTCCTATTTTCTTTATAATTGAGTCGGCACATTTTCCTGATCCAGATTATTTTTGGTACTCTCAAATCAGATTTTTCTGTTCCTAAAAATCACATTTTATAACATTATAAGTATTATATACGAACACAATTTTCTAAAATATCACTTGTTTATTTTAAGAGAACTGTGTATTGGTTTGCAATTTCTTTATTATACCAGTTTTTTGTGATATTAGCATATATATATATATATATATATATATATATATATATATATATATATATATATATATATATATATATTAAAGTTATACAAGCTTTGTAAATTAATATAAAGCACAATGTTGTTATATAAATTAATAATCTTAGGATTACAATATTTTGAATTTCCATAGTTATTAATATATTAAATGCTTTTAGACAACATTAAAGAATTTGATCGACTGATTTTCATAAAATACTGTTTAACTTTTAATAACATTTTATAAAATATAATGAGTCAAAAATATAAATTAATTTATGTAATTATTAATTTATACATTTATATTATATGGTTATTTCAACTTACATTTGATTATATGGAATCTAAACATTCACTACCAAATCTATTATATGTGTGTTTCAAAAGAAGAATTTTATATAACATTTCGGGCATATTAAAAATATAATGTATGTTTACAGTTACAATTAATATATATTTAATATACACTTTTCAATAATTATCAACCAATGTTATTTAATTAATTTGAATATTTTAATTTATTAAAGTATAAAGTTATTAATATTAATTAATAAAATATCTTTAAATCTAGTAAATCTATCATTGTGGAACAAAAAAGTAAATCCATAATTTTTTTTTGAGAATGGTGTGTATATATATATTATAGAAGAAAAGCATCGAATTTTAGTATAGTTCAACTTGTGACTAATGATTATGCATGTTACCATGCTTTCGTGAATTTAAAAGCTTTGATCTGAATCAATAATAACAAGAGGCAGTTTGTATATGATAGATGTATAATAAGGTGGGGAGCATAAGTAACGTGAACGCAGTTTAATCTGTCGGGAACATTTTATAATCCAATTAGGTGAAGTATAGTAGTTTTAAGTAACGTGAACGCAGTTTAATCTGAACTGGAAGTTGCTTTTTTTCTTTTACAAAGAAAATTTAGACTATCTCTTGATTTATGCGTATCATCGTTACGTAGACACAATGATAACTTTTCTGGTATCGCTTCAATTTTATCAGATCTCGAAGCGACATAAATTCCCAAAAACAAAAATAAAGTTTAATTCAATTAAAAATAAAATTACTTTAAACATTAATTTATCAATTATAAAATTATGAAAATTATTATAAAATAATTTTATAATCGATAATTTATTAAAACTTTATATTTAATGATTTTATTTATACTACATTTCTTTGTATAGAATTTCATGCCTAACATTTCTACTTAAATTATCATAATTAAGTGATTACCTACACGTTAATGATGAGTATAATTTATATACTAATTAGAGTTTGATATGCACGTTTGTGTAGATATTTTTTATTTTATATAACTTTGCTTATCATAATTTTTTTAAATATATGATTTACATTTAGTGCTATATAATGTATATCTCTATAACCTTATTGTTTAAGCTTGTTATTCGTCATTATTAATATATAGTAATTTATTTTATATATTTTATATATTTATTGATTGTTATTATTTATTTATATATTATTAGATGTTATGATATTAAGTTTTCTAACTTTTTATTATTAAATAAAGATTTAAAACATTATATACTTTAATTTTTACAACATAATTTGTTTTTTTGTGTTATATTTCAAAAAATTATATTTTGGCATCTATAAGTTTATCTTTTATAAAATTTAGAATATTATCATTTTAAGTTTTTAATATTTTTAAAAATTGTAAACTTAGTCAAGAGAAATTTAAAAAATTGCATAATTATATTTTTAGTTTGGAAAATTATATGATTTTTAATTTATTTTTTACTAAATCAGTTCAACATCATATAAAGTATATTTGAACCATTGGTAAGATTTATATGTTTTTCTCAGCCAAATTTTTACATTAACATAAACTTAAACTTTATAAAGAAAATTGCTTAATCATTAATATTTATTAATTAATCATAAAAATTAAAAACTTTATAATAACATATTTTGTAAAATAATTCATGATCCAAAGGTTAGTTATAAACTATTATATTTTGTATATAATTATTTTTGATAATATGTTTATGAGTTTTAAAATAAACAAGATGATAATATATAGTTGTAGACATAAAAATTAAGATAAGTTAATGATTTTTTTTTTGTAAAATATGACAGAGTTTACGAATTTTAACCCATTTTGACGATGAATGATAATTTATTTAAATGAAATCGTTTCGAAAAAGATCTGTCATCTACCAACTTAGTATAATTTTGTAATATTTAATTTCTAGAAAAGTCTCTTTAATATAATATATACTATTGTTATAAAATTTCTAAAAAAGCATAAAAGTTTTCTTTATAAAGAATTTTTATTTTCTTTTGTTTATGATAAAATTTTAGCTATCATTAATTTATAATAATATTACATTATTAATAAGGAAATTATATTGCATTATTTTTTAAAAAATATTAAAATTTTGGTAGGACTTTGTTAGATTTTCTCAACAAATTTAATTATAACTAAAAATGAAATTTTAATTTCTAAGTAAAATTGATTTGTTATTAATATCTTTATTTATTATTAGGATTTAATATAAATAATCAAATATGTCATATTAAGTAGTTAATTAAATGATCCTACCATTACTTGTCAACAATAGATAAAATATAAGATTTTAAATTAATAGATTAGATAATCGTCAAATACTAATTTTGATCTTTAAATCATCATGTCATAAGTTCCGTAACGTATAGTCATGCACCGTGAATATACTATTGATGAGTAGAGTCATGTTGTTGACATTTTTGTGTGTTTTTTTTTAAACCTACTTAATTTATATTGAGATTCAATAATATCATTCATATGTTATAATTCATCATCTTACTTTGATATAAAGAACTATTTTTGAAATGATATGATCAAATAACATTTGAGATCCGCGCATGAGGTTAGTGAGCATTAATTATGTATACAAATTAGTTCTACATGTTATTATTATTTATTTTGCGTTCATTTACGTATTATGTAATAATAAATATATTGAATAATTGAGAAGCGGATATCTATTACATATATAATTAAATTGGTGTAAACAAATAAATAAAAACAATACCTTTTATTTACAATAATTTTTTGTTAGTAAAAAATCAAAAATCATTTATTTATTTTATATGGTATATAATTCTAATTAAATGAGATTGATATAGATATATAGTATATTTAATATGAATATTTATTAATTGAGCTTTCGTACTCATATGATTTTATTAAATTTCTATATTTCTGTAACAAAAATATTACTTTTATTATTATAAATATTTATTAATTGAAACTTCATACTCAATGCAAAATTTGAAGTTAACATGTTTATGTATTTTATATATGTTATATATTTTAAATTAAACGATATTGAATGTATATATATATATATATATATATATTAGATGAGACTTCTTATTTATATGATTTTATGATTATTTGTATCTTGTTATAATAAAAAGTTACATTAATCACAAAAAATTCAATATGAATTTTTAAGAGTCTTAGTAATTTATAGTCGTTTAAAAAAAATTCAAAATTTAGCATATAAAAAAGAATATATTTTTATTCTATGCTTAATATGTTTGTTTAGTTTATTTAAAAAAATTAAATAAAAATGATGGAAGATACAAAAATTGTTATCAAATTTTTATTATTTAAAATTATTAATTGTCATATATTTGCCAACTATATTAAGGTAATTACATATTTTTTATTTAAGGAAAAAAAAGAAAATATTTTTTTATACATTACGAATTAGTTTGGTAGTTGATTTAATAAAAATATAATATATATTTAAATAGACCAATATATTTTATAAAATTTCTAAGAATCATCTTGATAACACATAACTATCAAAACATATTCAAGAATTAATATATAAGGAATGATTTATTTCTACTATTTACATAATTAAAGAATTAATATATAAGAATGATTTTTGTCCACTAATTTACATAATTGAAGATAAATTACATATTTTAAAATTAGAACCCAAAATCTCTCGTATTTTAGATCTCTAATCAAAACGACTTCCCCCAGCAATAACACCTTCGTTCTTCAACAAAGGTAACTTGACCCAATAATTTGAGCCTAAAGGGGCCGTTAAAAAGCCCATTAAAAAATGATTTCGTAATAAGTTCATTGGGTTACAAATTTCAACCTTCATCCACCTCGCCGTCGACCAGCCTCATACGCCGGCGCGTTGCCGTATCGAGCAGCCTCCGGCGCTTCTTCACTCCTGTACTAGCTTCGTCAGGTTTCCTTCGTTGTTTTTTCAGTCTTTGATCCTCCTTCGATCGGTCCGTTTGAATATGAGAATGTTCCTGATCTGCTCATCTGAAAACGAGTCAAATCAGAAGCTTTATCTTCTACAAATTCACATTGATCCTTACCAGTCCTTAAGTTAGATGCTTTGGACTTGATCACTGTTACTATATTGCTTCCTTGATCACTATCTCTTTGGAGTATACTGAAACTTTTGTATTGATTTGAGTTGTCAGATGGCATGGCTTGTGGTTTCTCTTTCGCTGATTGTTATCTGGGTCGCTTCTATATTCAAAGTTTTCTTTGGAGCTACTTCTACTTCCAAAGCTGCGGTTCTTGATGATGATGGCAAGTAGCTTACTTTCTTCCCTTTCATGCATAACTTTGATGATATCTCATTGTCTTGGACTTCAGGTAACAAGAAAAATGTGATGTTCGTCATCGCACATCCTGATGATGAGTCAATGTAAGATTTGAGGATGTATCTCTATCTCTCTGGCTGTTGTTAGAATCAATGAAATGTTTTCAAGATTAGTTTTTGTTTGTTTGTTTGTGTTAGACTGAGAGATTATGCTTTTACGTTCTCGACAGGTTCTTTTCTCCGACAATAAACTACTTAGCTTCCAATGGCTACAACCTTCATATGTTATGCTTCTCCACTGGTACTTTCTAGATTGGTGTGCATTACTTTTGCGGCACGACATAATTGCATAGTTATCCAAAGAGTTACATTGATGGGACCTGAGGAGTTTCTAGCTTCGTTTGGTGAAAGTGAGGGATGCTACTGAAATACGGTTTGGATTGTTTCAGGTAACGCTGATGGTATGGGAAGCATTAGGAAAGATGAGCTGCATCAGGCTTGTGCAGTGCTGAGGGTAAATCGAAATTGTCAAAGAAGGGATCTATGATAGTTTTACTTGTTATTGCAGTGAAGAAGGTCTTTGCTAACACATACATTGAATGTGATGCAGGTTCCTCTTCAACAGTTAAAAGTTCTGGACCATCCAGATTTACAGGTTACTGCTATTATATTTCCTCAGCACATGTGTATCTTTTCATTCACCAAGTTCGTTTGGCGGCACTGCTGAGTATATTGTATCTCTCTCAGGATGGTTTTGGGCAAGTATGGAGCCATGATTTGTTAGCAAAGATTATCGATGAAGAAGTCAGTAATCGCGATATTCAGACGGTAAGACTTGGCTCCTGAATCATAGTTAAAGACACTATCAAGATAGACACTTAGAAATATTTTTCCATCTGATTCTTCATGTGCTGTTTTCAGATCATAACGTTCGATAACTATGGTGTTTCTGGTCATTGCAATCACCGTGATGTGCACCATGGAGTATTGTACGTTAAGACTTGTTTTAATATATGAGTCTTGAAACCGAAAAATCCTTCCTCATGACTTTGTTGTACATGCAGAAAGTTCTTGCAGACTAATTCAGATAGAAATACCAAAGCTTGGGAACTCGTAAGTTTTACTAAAACGTATCTTCAAGCTCCTACTGATTATCAACTTGATACAGCTTACATATTTACACGGTTTTGTACATCAGGTGAGCCTTAATATCTTTCGCAAGTACTGTGGACCTATTGACATTTGGCTGTCACTTCTATCCTCCAAAAGACATCCAAGCAAGGCAATCATCATAAACGAGCATCCTTGGAAAAGCTATGAAGCAATGGCACAACATTTAAGCCAATGGGTTTGGTATGTCTTCTTCCTCCAATATGATATATGTTCTTTTCTCCGACCTTAAGGATTGTTAAGCATGATAAGAACTGAAACATGAATCCCTGTCGCATTCTTTTGACGATAAAGTCTTTTTGTTGTTTTTCTGATTGTGCAGGTTCCGGAAGCTTTTTGTTTCGTTTTCCAGCTATACGTACACGAATACACTTGATAGGATCAACCCTTAACCGGTTAACACTTATGACTGCCTCACAGCAAACAAGCTCTTGTCGAGGCAAAGGTCAAACAGTTTTGAACAAAAGATGTAGCTTGTAATGTGTGGATCATTAAGACAACTCCTTGCTTTGTTTTTTTTTTGCATCAATATTATAGAGTGGGACGATACATTTCTGAAAAGTACTCTCACATGTAAACACAACTAAAACCTTATTGTTTTTTTTTGCTTTGAAATTTAAAACAATGTACAATATAAATTATTTGAGGGTAATATAATTTTCGCAGAAGAAAACAAATTCATGTAGGAGTTACGATGTAAAAGAACCTGAAATGTAGTTCATCGTCTGCAACAACTCTAGTATTCAACAAAAATCATCTTAGCTCAACATTCAGCTTCCTCTGCACCTCATCACGCACCTTACTCTGCATTTGAAAAATTAAGCCAAATGCAACCTTCCTAATTACAAATTTTCTTATGGTTATATGGGGAGTGTCATTAGTTACAAAAAGGTTTTGAGTCGTTAACAAAGTTTAAATGTCTTCTTTTCATGCTTTGCAATAATGATTACCTGCAGATCATTGACCTCCTCGTCTGTAAGAGAGCGCTCCATGGAACGGAACACAATTCTGTAACAATGACTCGTCATCCCTTTCTTATTGGTGAAACTGTCTATCAATTTCACCTGTGAATGAAATTGTAAAACGCTATAAACAATCACTCCGAAGAACATGACTATGAGAAAGAGATCAATTCCTGTAAAGTTAGCAACCAAATACCAAGCAAAAGATAAGTTATGTACCTCTTCAACAAGATCCCCAGCAATTCCTCTCACAACTTCACAAAAGTTATTCTCTGTGAATGATTCACTGATCCAGAAACTTATGTCCTTATAACAAGGAGGATACTGTAGAACAATGTTTTGTTTACAACCGTCAACTTACAAGACAAATGAGCCTTCGACTGATATTCATTGGACATGATGATTATTTTCACCTTTGAGAATGGCTTGAATTTGACTCCAAGCTCTCCTTTTCCAAACTGCACATAACATCAGAAGACAGTGATGTGAGAAGAGAACTCAAACGTTTATAATAAACTTCATCATTCAATTTTGTAAGTTGTCAAACAAGTAATCACCTGGGAGGTAAACCGTTCATCGTCTGACCAGAAAAGTCTTATATCAGGGATGTCAAACAAAACCATAGCAAGTCGTTCCAATCCAAGTCCAAAGGCCCAAGCAACATTGTTTTCTAATCCACTCTGCTTCAAAATTCTTTGCTCCGTCACCCCACAGCCCAAAACCTCTAACCAGTCTTCCTGAATCCATAACCAGATACAAGCTTGTTAGCTTGCTAAGATTGGTAGCCAAAACCATTATATGAATTTTTTTCGGTGGTGATCACCAAAAAAGAGCCACACACAAAAAAAGTATGTCTCTTTAACGCAAAGCAAGTAAATATATAAGATGGGAAAAGACTACCTTAAAATATATCTCAAGCTCGAAAGAAGGCTCAGTAAATGGAAAATATGTATCAACCCATCTCATCTCCACGGCACCTGGCAGCCAAAGAAAGTTTTAAATCAAAGAGGAACAGATTCACAGGCTTGTTCTATGTTAAACCGTTTCATCTATCTGCATCTCCATTCTAAAGTTGATGCTATAATCATCCTATCCCAAATAATTACTACAAACTATCTGAAGATTTACTTCTTTTGAATGGATCTTAGTTTACCAAATAAGTGACGCGCCAACCCCTCTAGACATTTTTTCAAATCCTCAGCAGCATATAATGTGGAATCCTTGCCAGACTCGTTCCAGTCCTCAGGAGAAAAGACACAAAAGCCTTCCATCTGTATTAGATTAGAAAAAAAAAACATAAACATCAAAGATAAGAAACACATGAATGATGTCGACTATAATAGCCAATGTGAAAGTAAAAAACACAAGCAGGGATCTCGAGAACAGAACACCTGATGGAAAACAGGATAATGAGTAGAATCGATAGAATCTCTACGATAAACATCTCCAGTAACAAGGAAACGTCTATGACCTTTCCTCAACAGCTCAGCTTGGTGAGCACTTGTATGGCATCTCAAAACAGTTTGCGAGTCTACATAGTACGTGTCATTAAGGCTTCTGCTTACATGATCAGCAGGGACTAGAACGTCATCAAAGTTCTGGTATCCAAAAAGAAAACACAAAGAAAAGTTTATTTCCAGGTAAAGATGCAAGCTTTGAGTATAGTGAACACTTACTTGCTTGGTGGTAACAATTGGTGAAAGGTCTTCGAAAGTTTCAAACTTTTTGACGTAATTGGACTCAAAGTAGTCGTAGATAGCATTCTTTAAGATCCCAATAGGATGCTTGTCCCTTCTGTGTAGTTGCAAGCCTAGTTTAGAGAAGATAGAGTCTGGTACATTGTTTGTAGGATCATCATCTCTCACCACATCTGCATAAAGGTTAAACATTCAACTTCTACCCTAGCAAGTCTGATGTTATGATCCTTTACTTGTTCTTCCACTAAGCTAAATCTATCAATGATTCTGTAAATTAGAAGGACGAACCGTTTCTAGCGATTGTGACGCCGCCAATATCAACAGCAGAGACGATGGGGAAGCGCCGCTTCTTCGTTTTGCGGGGAGGTGGAGAGTATACAGCTGTGGAGGAGGAGAACGAAGAAGCGAAAGAAAAGCGTTTGAGTCCATTGGTAGAGAGAAGAGCGACGGAAGCTCGGCTGAAGAGAGTGGACTGAACTGAGAAAATGGTCATGGCGTCTCGAGGTCGGAGATGAGTAGACACGAAATTTATCGAGAAACACCGTCGATGGAGAAGGAGGAGTAAAGTCTCCGACGACGAGAATCGCGGTGGCAAGTGGCGGCTGTGAAATGGAGAAGAAATTCGCCGATTAGGGGGAGAGATGACGTGTCGTAAGTAACAGTTAGGTTGGAAATGGATTGAATCTCGTAAATTACTATTATATCCTTCTCTAAATTACATTTAATAAATTGCAAGGTGAACCCTTATGGTTTCTATAAATCATGTCTTGAAGCATAGATTTAAAATCAGAACAAAAAGATAGGACAAAACCACAATCAGAGAACTTGTCCGGTAAGAATTTTTGGACTTTTTTAATAGAATTTCTCGAAAAATTATAAATTTCCAAGATTCAAAACCTGGGTTGGGTTTTTTTTCTGGCGGGTCGGGTCAAAATGTGGCGGGTTGGTAAGGTAACGAGGATGTGTCTTCAGCTAAAAATGGGAGGGAAAGAGAAAAAGAGAAAGAGAGAGACGAAGACAATGTCGTCCACAGGAATGGCGAAATCGAAGGGGAGTCTCTGTATCACTCTCTGCAGAAATCGATCATACACCTTGAGAAAGAAAAAAAGTTCATTGCGTTTGAATCCAGAAGAACAAGCGATCATCAAGTCCCTCAAAAATCGAGCCTTTTCTTCTGAGATTCGTCTTCACGAAAGGCCTTATAGCTCATTTAATCGGAATTGCTCAAGAGGGAGCCATATCCACAGGTATTCATTCCTCTCATGGGCTGTGTAGTTACAACTTACAATGCGAGAATGGTTTTCGATCCTTGGTGTTAAATTGTGGAAGACATTTTGTGTGAAGCCATTTATCAAAAGAATGAATCTTTGTATATGTACTGAAAATGATAGGGTTATTACGGGATGGCTGAGAACATAATGGTGGATTCTCATGTATGGGTGGAAGACCCAGAAGTGGCATGGATTGATGGAGTTGTAGTTGATATCAAGGGTGACCAAGCAACTGTTAAAACCATTGATGATAGAGAGGTACACAACACTTTCTTTTTGTTCATTTCTTTCTCCAGTTATCTACATTACTACTCTTGTAGCTTTTGTTGCTTCCTTTTGTTTTAGAGTTCATCACTTGGTGATCTTCAAGGAAAGTTGTTTTTGCAGTTCTTTGTCATTTTAGAGTAATGGTCATGGGATTATAATATCAAAAAAATTTCTGCCTTGTAAATCTTATTTTCTTTTCTGGAGATTTAAAGAAATGGATGTAATGCACTAAACATCTATTTATATTCTTTTTGAATGTGCATCCTTTAACATGGTTTCATCTTTTGCTGTTGCTATATTATTTATTTAAACAAATATGCTGAAAATGTTGGTATTGCTTTTAGTCGTTTGATACAAAAACCACCGACTGGATCTTCACACACAACTCTGTGATATAATTCACTTTTAGTGCAATCTCTCTGGATCTTACTGGTGATGTTTTGCTTTCCACACTTCTGATTCCTTTGACTGCACTCAGGTTATTGCTAATTTATCAAAACTCTATATAAAAGACGATGAAGCTCCTTCAGAGGGAGTAGAGGACATGACACGATTGTCTTATCTGCATGAGCCTGCAGTTCTCGAGAACTTGTCTATCAGATATGGGCTGAATGAAATTTATGTAAGAATATTTCTTTTCTGGTGCTAACCAAATATTTTCATCCCAATCCTTGGTAAAAACGCACTAGTAGGCGAGTCTGTTATCATAATTTGACATCATGACAGACTTATACAGGAAACATTCTTATTGCTGTCAATCCCTTTCAAGGACTCCCGCATCTTTATGATGCTGAGGTTATGGAAAAGTACAAGGAAGCCTCGTTCAAAGAGTTGAGTCCTCATGTTTTTGCAATTGGCGGCATTGCATATAGGTGATTACGAGTCTTTGTTTGTTCATTTCTATCATTGTTTTCTATAAGAGTGTCATAAGTGTTTTGTTTAATAGTCTGAGAAAATTTGCAACAGGGAAATGATCAATGAGGGCAGGAATAAATGTATACTGGTTAGTGGTGAAAGTGGGTCTGGAAAGACAGAAACAACTAAGGTGCTCATGCGCTACCTTGCATTCTTTGGAGGGCATACTGCAGGTGAAGGAAGGACGGTTGAAAACCAAGTTTTAGAAGTAAGTTGTGATGAATTTATTAAAACTTGCAGTCTCCTACACTCGGAGGATGAGCTTTTAACCTTGATGCGTACATAGAAGAAATTTTAAGGCTATGTGGAAGACTTTTTCCCCTTTACGTGCTTTAGAGAAAATACATTTTTGTTTGCTAGGCTTTCTTGAGTATAGGAGTCTTGATATATAACTCTTTATGCATCCTTCCTCTTTATGCGATACCACTTGGGTCTCTTCATTTGGTTTTGAATCTCTCTTTATGCCAATTGGATCATGTTACAGTCAAATCCAGTTCTCGAGGCGTTTGGAAATGCAAAGACAGTTAAGAACAACAATTCCAGGTAAAGTTAAAGCTTTAATTGTTGAATACTTCCGTTTTCTCCTTCTTTCACTTTGCTTGTCCACCTGGCTCTTCAACCTACTGTTAGCATATGTTAATGCCCTTTTTTGTTGCAGTCGTTTTGGGAAGTTTGTAGAGATTCAGTTTGATGACGTTGGTCGAATATCTGGGGCAGCCATCAGAACCTACCTCTTGGAGAGGTCTCGTGTTTGCCAAGTTTCAGATCCTGAACGTAACTATCACTGCTTTTACCTCCTGTGTGCTGCTCCTCAAGAGGTAGGTTATTTAAGTTATCCTTACCTGTAGTTGGATGAATCTTTGAAGTGATGAATGATATTAAATTTTGCAGGATGTTGAGAGGTTTAAATTGGGGGATCCTAAGTCATTCCGCTATCTTAACCAATCTAGCTGCTACGAACTTGATGGTGTAAATGATGCAGAGGAGTATCTTGCTACTAGAAAAGCTATGGATGTAGTTGGAATAAGTGAAAAAGAACAGGTTTGGAAACTCTTCTTTGCAAGTTACCTATCACCTGTTGATTGCTATATAGGAACGACTTATATCCTTTTGTCTCGTCAGGATGCAATTTTCAGACTTGTGGCTGCCATTCTCCATCTTGGAAATATTGAATTTTGCAAAGGAGAAGATGCTGATTCATCATCTCTAAAAGATGAACAGTCAATGTTTCATCTCCAGATGACGTCAGAATTGCTAATGTATTATATGCCTCTTCTACTTCCCCAACTAAACTCTGATTCTTGTAATGCATGTATTTACAACTTGTTATTTTAGGTGTGATTCTCATTCCTTAGAAGATGCTTTGTGTAAGCGTATGATGGTCACCCCAGAAGAAGTTATCAAAAGAAGTCTTGATCCTCTCGGCGCTGCCGTTAGTAGGGATGGTTTAGCAAAGACAATATACTCTAGACTCTTTGATTGGTAATTTTCTTTGTCAATGTTCAAATATCTGTTTTTTCTTTTCACATGCCACTGATGGTGACGTCTGCTAAGTGAGTACTCACTATGATTTTTCAGGTTGGTGAACAAAATAAATATCTCTATCGGCCAAGATTCTCAATCTAGGCGCTTGATCGGAGTCCTTGACATTTATGGTTTTGAGAGCTTTAAAGCCAACAGGTGATGGCCGAGTACATGGCTCACTCTACAGGGGTGATTATCTTAATTGTCAGAACACACCGAGTGACCTCGCATATATTAACTAAATTCTCAATTCCTCTTTTCCCTTGACCTTAGTATGTAGAATGCATTTACACTGAGATGAGATATGATTAAACACATTTCCTCCAAAATTGTGATCTTCGAAAATGATGTCTTTGTACAAGTTTCCAGGACTAAAGAGATATCTATACACATCACCTAATATTCTAACCTCTGCTTCAGTTGTTCACTGACTTGTTTATATTGTCCACGCAGTTTTGAACAGTTTTGTATTAATTACACGAATGAAAAGCTGCAACAGCATTTCAACCAGGTATGAGGCCAGTCATAGGTTACGATTGCTCATTTGGCTCAAGATTCTGTTAATTAATCTTAACTCATTATTGTACAGCATGTATTCAAAATGGAACAAGGTGAGTATGAGAAAGAAGAAATAGATTGGAGCTATGTGGAGTTTGTAGATAATCAAGAAGTCGTGGATCTGATTGAAAAGGTTTGCTTTATCTTTTTATCTGTTTTTTAAAGACAGGCTCATGTCTTGATGTGGGCGACCAATTTGGGTAACTCAAACATTGGACAGTAGATTCTGACATCATCTAGAGTACATTATCCTATAGCTCATCTTATGTGATTATCGAAAGTGCTTTCACTTGTAGCCTTGAATCCATGTTGGATATCTTTCCTTGCTAAACCTGAAAGATTCACGAAAGCATTCAAGAGTTCTATCTGTTTTCATATTTGCTCACGTGTCTTAAATCACATGTTCTGACTTGAAACACACATGAAGTAGCGGGTCTTTTTTTTTGTTCATGGAACGCTGTGTTATTTCCATTACGTCGTGCTCCGTTTTTCTTTTCTTTTCTGAACTCTGGTTTCAATCTTTTGCAGAAGCCCGGTGGTATTATTGCTCTTCTAGATGAAGCATGGTATAATAAAATTTCCTCTACCTGCAGCTGAACTTTAGTGTTTCGTCTCCAACCACTATAATTATGTGTTATAAATTAAACGTTTATTCTCTATGCAGCATGCTACCCAAATCAACTCCTGAAACATTTTCTGAGAAGCTGTATCAAACATTCAGGGATCATAAGCGCTTCATAAAACCAAAATTGACTCGATCAGATTTTACATTAGTTCATTATGCAGGGGATGTAAGCTGCATTTCACACTCTGCTACTTTCAGAATTTAAAATAGATATGATTATGATCTTTAAGGTGTCTTTCCATGTTCTTTTTTCAGGTTCGATACCAGTCCGATCAATTTTTAGACAAAAACAAAGATTACGTTGTTGCTGAGCATCAGGATTTGTTAAATGCTTCTAAGTGTTCTTTTGTGTCAGGCCTTTTTCCTCCTCTTCCTAAAGAGAGTAGCAAATCTAAGTTTTCCTCCATTGGCGCTCGTTTCAAGGTGACTTTCCTGCAAATCCATTGAGACTTTTTAACTGATAAGTAGGTTAGATAACTGGGCCACACATAGGAATTTGTTGAACTTTTGATGCCACACTCATCATCTGTATGGGCTGACATGTTCAAGTAATTGGTACAGCTACAACTGCAACAACTGATGGAGACACTGAACCATACGGAACCGCACTACATCAGATGTGTGAAACCAAACAATTTGTTGCAGCCAACAGTGTTTGACAATGCCAATGTCTTGCATCAGTTACGCTCTGGGGTCAGTGTTTCATTTTAATAGTTCATATTAACATGTGTTGATGTTGTCTTGAGGTGTTATATGATCTTTGTCTTATGCAGGGTGTTCTTGAAGCCATCAGAGTGAAATGCGCTGGATATCCAACAAATAGGACTTTCATTGAATTCTTAAATCGATTTATCATTCTTGCACCGGAGATTCTGAAAGGAGAGTATGTATCAGTTCTACCCGTCAAACATGATTTTTCTTCTGCTCTTGTCTGCCTTATTACTCCTGGAGTTTTGTATAACAGTTTCCTTACTTTACACTGTAAGCAGGTACGAAGCAGATGTTGCATGCAAGTGGATTCTGGAGAAAAAGGGGCTTACAGGTTATCAGGTAAGGTTCCTCGTTGACTAAATGTATAAGGAATCCCATTTTTGTATGAGTTGAATACATCTCGAACTTTCAGTATACTATAAAATTTGAGTTTCTCAGATAGCATATTCCCATTGTTGCGTATTGATATCATATCTAATATGCAGATTGGAAAAAGTAAAGTTTTCCTGAGAGCTGGTCAGATGGCTGAGCTAGATGCACACAGAACAAGAGTGCTCGGCGAAGCAGCAAGGATGATTCAAGGGCAAGTTAGAACCCGTCTGACAAGAGAACGATATGTTCTCATGCGGAAGGCTTCAGTTCAAATACAGGCTAATTGGAGAAGTGAGTTATGCCGTTATGGCTTCACTCATTTAATTTTCTTTTTCCCTTATGTTTTCATTGATATGCCCAGGAAATTAGTAATGCTGATAAAGTCTCTCTTTCATTTGTTTTTAAGGAAATATTGCAGGGAACATATGCAGGCACATGAGAAGGGAGGAAGCTGCCATCAAAATTCAGAAGAACTTACGCAGACAGGTAGCAATTAAAGAGTATGGAAAGACCAAATCTTCAGCAGTCACCTTGCAAAGTGGAGTGCGGACAATGGTTGCACGCCATGAATTCCGTTATAAATTGAAGTCTAAGGCAGCAACTGTGATCCAGGTCCTTTTCTTATTACTCTGTCTCCATACTTAACAAGTTCTTATGGAACCATTGTATCTCAAGAAACAGAGATGACTAATAACTCTAAGAAACTTGCAGGCGTATTGGCGTGGTTACAGTGCTATATCTGACTACAAAAAACTGAAAAAAGCTTCTCTTGTTTATCAAAGTAAACTCAGAGGAAGAATTGCTAGAAAACAGTTGGGACAGTCAAATCAGGTATTCTGGACCAGTCCTTGCAGCTTGTTTAAGTATCAAGTGTTTTGATCTATGCAGTATCTAGAGATGAATAGAACATGTCTCTTCTCATTAGAGGAAGAAGTATATGGCTTCATTTGATACTAAAACATGGTTGTAGGCTGACAAAAAGAAAGAGACAGAACATGAAAGAGATGTGGAACTTTCCAGTCGAGCGGAAGAGGCAGTTGATGTGTCCTCTGTACTGCATTCAGAGCCAAGTGATGATGCAGAGAATGGTGACGAACAGTATCCGAAAATTTTCATCCGAGCAGATAGTGGACTAGATAAGTCCTTTGTAATGCCTTCAGAACAAAGTGGCGATGAAGAGATAGAACATGGAAGACAGACAAAACATTCCATCCAACCAGATGATGGAATTGAAAAGTCCTTTGTTCTCGATGCAGACCATTCCATCCTAACAGAAGATGGAACTGAAAAGTCACTTGTTCTCGATTCAGAGAAGCATTACAACAATTTTTCTGTTGTAAGCCAAACAACGAATCCTATTCGTGATACAGAAATTGAGTCCCTCACTGCCGAAGTTGAGATGTTGAAGGTAAGGTTTCTAACATTTTGAACAGCTTCTAGACATGGCATGCCAGATTATCATGCTGTTCTATTTATTATACTCCTCAGGCCTTGTTGGTAGTTGAGAAACAAAGAGCTGACATTTCCGAGAGAAAATGTGCTGAAGCCAGAGAACTTGGTGAGAGAAGACGCAAAAGATTAGAAGAAACAGAAAGAAGAGTTTACCAACTACAAGACTCTTTGAACAGGTATTATTGAATCAAGAACCAGAGATAATCTTTGATCCATCTTCCTTCAAAAATAAGATTTGTCTCTGTGAAAAACGTAATATATGGTTTTAGGTGTACATTTTAATGATGCTAAGTCTTGTTTAGTGTATTCCAGGTTGTTATATTCTATGTCGGACCAATTCTCGCAGCTAAAGTCCATCTTAAGATCTCCATCTATGTCTTCAACGATGGCTACAGTGCCAGTTGTACGTGATGATCTTGGTGACAGCTCTGAGAACTCTGAAGCTTCATCAAGTGATTCTGATTTCACTTTTCCGGCTCCATCTTCTTCTTCTGCAGATAATTCAAATCTGCAAGTCATAGTTCAAGATCTATCAACAACAGAAGCCAAAGGTCAGTGGTAATAGCACTATAATCCCATATGTCTATGACACGAAATAGGTAAAATATTAAAGAGTACACAACAAAATGATTGTTTTCCATTTTTCTTCGCCTAGAAATATAGATGTTTGATCCGTTTTTTATATGGTTAGGCTAGCATCTAAATTCACCTTAATATAAAAAACGTTTTGCATAAGGCATACATTGCTATTGGAATCATTCTTATTCTCATCTTGTAGAACAATAAAATTGCAGGAACAGAGAACTATGACAATGATAAGGAAAGGGGCTTTGAAGATTACTTTTGATGATAAAGCACATATTTGATCGCTTCACCAGATATTTTAAAGTGCTGATGATCTTTACTTCATTGTTGTACCAGAGGGCAAGTGTTTTTGTGTTTACAATTAGTTCAGGTTCCGTGTTTAACGCATACAAGCTATGTTTGTTTCTTCAGATAATACAATTATTACTTAATTTTAGATTTTCTCATTGCCTTTCTTTTCAGTGTAATCTATGAGTTCGAAAGTAATGCGTTAGATCTATGAAAGAAATGTCAGATTGGTAATAAGTAAAACTGTAATGGATACAATCAACAAGCACCAGTGGTCTAGTGGTAGAATAGTACCCTGCCACGGTACAGACCCGGGTTCGATTCCCGGCTGGTGCATTAGTTTTTGTCAATTTTTGCCTATAGCTTTTCTCATTGTCTCGTGCTACAATTTCTTTATAGCTATAATAAATCCATCAAATGAAAATATCATAAGATGCACTCACTGGATCATATTATAACACTAAAAGAAGCATATCATTCATTACACATGTAGGAACCAACAGAGAATGAAAATATCACGAGATCATGGATGTATGTTCAAAGTACTTTGGTTGCCAATTCTAACGAGTAAGATAGTAAATGACTAGAAATAAACCCACGAACGATGCCACGAGCGTCAGCATTCTTCGGCTTGATTTTGTCTCAAACACCTGCAAGGATTCAATTCTACACATTAGAGACTCCAAAGTTTTGCAACACATAGTGAAGCTAGTGTAAGGGAGAGAGATTTTACCGTTTTAAACCGGTCCATGGTTCCTGAGAGAATCCCCCTTGATGAATCCATATCATTGCCCTACATATTTAAGCCTTGCAAAATGATCAGTAACAATGGCATCTCTCTGAAAGAAAAAAGTTGGGAAATACCATTCTGTCAAGCATGCGGTTATGAGAATCGACCTCTTCGTTTATATCGCCAGAAAGCTGTTCATGAGAAAGAGTCAAAATCAGAATCATATAGAGACTCCAACTAACAAAATGTTAAATGAGAAATGTGAAGCTATGTTATGGTTTCTATTCTACAACTAAGTGGCCTTGTCTCAAATGTAATGCAATAGTATGTTACCACTACGTTTATCATGCTTTGTCCCATCTACAAATCTTTGTTCATCAATCATGCTTGATGTGATATTTATGCCAGCAAATTTCATTCACACTGACAGAACACAAGTTGAACATACTATGTGGCCTTGTCTCAAGTGTATTGCAATAGTATGTTACCACTATGTTTATCATGCTTTCTTCCATTTACAAAGCTTAGTGCTTGATGTGACATTATGCCTGCAAGTTTGATTATGAATCAGAAGAATCAAGCTTACTCGTTTCAAGAGGATGACTCTGTCTTGTAAACCTTCCAAGGCATGCTCATTCTCATGTTCATCAATTTCATGAGAGCTGTAAGAAGAAGCAGCTCTGATTCCTCCCTCTTCGATGCCATCAAAGAGCGCACTTCTTCCACCACGAGGCTCCCTGCAAACACACACTAGGATCATGAATCTTCGAGATCGACAGATAAATAAACGCAAAGCTTATGCAAACACCATGACTCATTAGCAAGTATAGAACACCAACTACAGCTTCAATCGCAGCCAATTTCAGATCCAGGATTTGAATATTCTAAACTATACGAATCGGGAGCAACAGTTCTACTATATCGACATCTGTTTCTTCAGATCCGCCCGATGAACCCTACTCTACGAATATACAATCACAAAACTCGCCAGATCATTTCAATTTCCAAAATCGAATAGAACAAAAAACATTCGAGCTTAGATCTAACCTTCTAGGATTCATCGATCAATCCAATTCTCAATTTCGCTTCAGATGATTCCACCCAGATATCGATCACCTTCAGGATCTGAGAACTGAGGAATGAAACGGTTGAAATGTCGCTGTGGTTAATCTCTTAAGCGAATCAACACTGAACAGACAGACGACAAGTGTTAACTTCGCGCGGGGGGATAATAAAAACTATGGGGTCGAATTACAATTACAAGATTATTATTGAAGCAGATAATAAATTTGGTTATTAGAAGAATAGGTCCCGCACATTTATAATTTTTCACGAATTGGATTACGGATAAAAGAGTAAGTTCATACAAACTATGGGGTCAATTTACAATAATAAGATTATTATTGGAGCAGATAGTAAATCTGGTTATTACCGGAATAGGTCCCGCATCTTTTCCTCTTTTTCACGAATCGGATTCTCTCTTTGTATACAAAAACCCTAGTCGTCGGCTCTGTTACTCCGTCGTCTTTCTCCGCCGTCCAAACAGATTTACGATGGCATCTAAAGGATCAGCTTCATCTACAGTAAACGACGGCGTAACTAACTTGGAGAAGTTTCTCTGCGAGAGATTGTTGGACCAGTCGCAACCAATCTCAGAGCGATTCAGAGCTCTCTTCTCTCTTCGCAACTTGAAAGGCCCTGAACCTCGCAACGCTCTAATCCTCGGTTTGTTCAATCTCTTCTTCTCTCTCTCTCTCTCTGTTTCATTTGCACGTGAACGAACCAAAAAGATTGTTGCTTTTGAGTATAACATTTGAAGAAGTATTTTTTAGTATTGAATATGCAAAACAACATTGTAAAGATTCAAGCTTTGAATTTTCCTTCTCCTGCAGCATCCAGAGACTCATCTAACTTGTTGGCACATGAAGCTGCGTTTGCGTTGGGACAGATGCAAGATGCTGAAGCAGTTCCTGCTCTAGAGTCGGTTCTTAATGATATGTCTTTGCATCCAATAGTACGCCATGAGTTGAGTGTAGCTGATGATCCTAATTGTTTCTTCTGTGTATTAGTATATGTTGCTGATGCGATGTTGTGTTAACAGGCAGCAGAAGCTCTTGGAGCCATTGGTTTAGCTGGTAACGCTGACATTTTAAAGAAAAGCTTGGTCTTGGATCCTGCTCAGGAGGTTCGGGAGACATGTGAGTTAGCTCTCAAAAGGATTGAAGATCTTAGTAGTGTTGATGCAGAGAAGAACCATTCAGACACGACAGAGAGATCACCTTTCATGTCTGTTGACCCAGCGGCTCCAGCTGCTGCTTTCTCTTCTGTCCACCAACTGAGGTTCTTTTGAACTTGACCAACTCATAGACTTGTAGAAGATGATTTTCCAGTTTGTGACAGATCATTGAATTACAGGGAGATTCTTCTGGATGAAACAAAAGGCATGTATGAGAGATATGCTGCTCTTTTCGCTCTAAGGAATCAAGGTGGAGAGGAAGCTGTTTCTGCTATTGTTGATTCTTTGAGTGCTAATAGTGCCCTTCTACGGCATGAGGTTAGTCAAGTTTTGATGACTTTCAATTTGGTCTTACTTTCCAAAGATTTTCATGAACTTGCATGAGTATGTGTCTGCTAAGAGCTTTTATCTTGAATATTTGCTTCATTGTTCTCGAAATGTAATTGATACAATATGTGTAGGTTGCTTATGTCTTGGGGCAATTGCAAAACAAAGCTGCTTTAGCTACCCTAAGCAAAATACTAAGAGATGTGAATGAGCACCCAATGGTTAGACACGAGGCTGCAGAAGCGCTTGGTTCTATTGCAGGTACCTTTGCCTTCATCGGATGAACTATCACTACTTGATTGTCTTTACTTACTGTCTTGCATTGTTCGGCTATTTTTCAGATGAGCAGAGCATCGCATTGCTAAAGGAATTCTCAAGGGACCCTGAGCCGATTGTTTCGCAAAGCTGTGAAGTTGCATTGAGCATGTTGGAATTTGAAAATTCCGGAAAATCATTCGAGGTAAAATACTTTGATCTCAAACTCTTGCTTCAGGTGAATCTGTAATGACTAACGACCCATATCGAAACCTGTTGTTTGCAGTTCTTTTTCACTCAAGACCCGCTTGTTCACTAAGGATGCTTTAACCATTCTTCTTCAATCATTTACCCATAAAGGAACACAATCTTTATCAGCAAAGCGAACCTTTTTTACACGAGAGAGAAGAGAACTGATAGTTAACATCTCATGTATGTACGATTATTATATTTCTCTGTGTTGAGTTTAAGGTGAAGATACATTGTATTGATCAGTATGGAAGCTTTACATTGTTTAAGAAAAATAATGAGTTTTGGCAGAACCCATATTTATCAATGTTTACTGTTATAAATCAAGTCCAATAACGTTAGTTCAGAAGATCAGAGTCGAATGTACAAAATTTCTACAAGCACCTAAACCCTAAATAGTTAACGTCCTGGAATTGCATTTTGTATCCTCACTATAGCCACCAACAAAATCAAAAGAAAATTGCACCAAGACCAAAACATGCGTAAGGTTGTAAAGAGGGTTAAGCCCATTTAGTAGCCCATTAGGATTTGATCAATCGAAAGAAACAACTGGGGGTAGTTACGTCTTTTGACGGGCCATACCATAAACATATTTGATGTGTGTATATATATATGCTACATACTCTGTTTCAATACAGATTCAGTTTTTGGATTATAGGTTTTTCGAATTTTATGTGTTCGTTTAGCTGTAGAAACAAAAATAATTTGTGCGAGTTTTTTTAGGAGAATGAAAGAGGGATATGATGATTGAACATTTTTGGTTCCCTATTGGTTTGATATTTGCCGAGATGATGGCATTTTTACGTATTAGCTCTATCTGATATCTCTTCTCCTCTAAATTTGCATGTTTTTTTGTTGGTTTCTGTTATTTTAGCCAAAGCCTAGTTGTTTCTGTTTTTCCGTCGAAACCATTGATCAATTACTAATAAACTTACCATACTAAGTGTGGGATGTAAGAAAAGAGGCTTTAGTACTAAAGAGAAGTGAGTTTTGCCATCCATGAATGTGCACAAATGGCTCACTCCCTCACAGAACTCGCTGAAAATGTAATGTTGATGGGGCCTGGCCTAGGGAAGAGAACACGTGTAAAATTAGATGTTACCTTAAAGGGCAGAGTACTTTAGATGTGAGCTAGAGCACTACCAAATAAAAGTACAAAAGTACAAAAGATCTGGGGACCATTTGGTCCTTTTATTCAACAATTCTTGTAATAAGTTAACGTCACATATTCTTAAACACGAAAAAACATTTAGGCTTCTTCACTGTTTGAGTTTGGTTCAAACAACATCCTCGAAACCAAGTCGAGCACTGTCAGAAACAGCCTCATTCTCTTCATTCTTTAGCTCCACTTCAAGTGCAAGCAACATTTGTCTCTGTTCCACGATCATTCTATTGAGTTCTCTCATGCGTGCACCACGTGCTTCCATTTTCTTCTTCTTCACGCAAAGCTCTTCAAGCTTCTTCTTCAACCAATCCAACTCAAAACCTACCTCTACCAAATCCAAAAGAGTGTTCTCAGCATCTCTTAGCTCCTCCTCCGTGAGCTCCTGAGGAGCTAAGCAAGTTATGTCGATGAGGTCGAGGAGAGTGTTCATGTACGCATTCTTCACCAATTGGTTCTTTGGACGAAGATTCATTGCGGTTTCTGGGTGTCTTTCAAAGATTCTCCTTACGTACTCTACCTGAGAACATGTTTTGATGTAAGAAAAACATAATCAAATTGATCATTGTTAAGTGAAATAACAAGTGTTCTTACCTCTGAATAGAGAACTCGGAAGCCATTAAACTCCACTGTTCCATCACCGTTCCACATCGATACGATCTGAGTATTTGACGAGACAAAGAAGCTTTACTTTGTAGATTAGGCAAATGGAGTTTTGTGTGTTTGAGGATTGTATTCTTGTAACTGAACTATATATATAAAGAAGATGCATGCATCCTAAACAAACGTTGAGCTAATAGTAACTTAATACATTACCTAGTCACAGTTATTTAACATATAAATATATTAATGGGCCGGCGTCACACGTCAAACTAATTTGGAAAATGACTATATGCTCTGTTCAGACATCCAAAGATAGTTACTTTTCCGTCAAGAAAACACATTGCGAATTAAAGAAACCGATAAGAGTCCTAAGCCTAAGATCATTGCAGAGACTAGAAAACCAAACAGAACTAGGACACAACTTAAACCCTATCACACAACATCATCGAATGATAAGGGAGCTCTAGCCACAGACACATCTGCTTTCTCCTTCTCCAGCTCAGCTTCCAGGTTTGAGAACTTCTGCTTCAAATCTTTCAACTCTTCCTCTATCTCTTGCATCCTTTTCTCACCAGCTTCCTGTTTCTCCTTCCTTTCAGACATTTCTTCCAATTTCTCTTCCAACCAATCTAGATTCAGCCCTGCGTCTGTCAAGTATGCAAGAGAAGCATATGCGTCATTCAGGTCATCCTTGGAGAGCTCCTGAGTCGACTGGCACAGCGTCTTGATTAGGCTGAGGAGGACGGTGATGTAAGCCGTCCTCAGATGCTGATTCTTTGGACGGAACTTTGGTGCAATGTCAGGGTGTCTTTCAAATATACGGCTCACGGTTTCCACCTGCAAGTTAAGAAGGACGAATAACGTAAAACCTAAAATAAAACACTATTAGCAGACCCCTTCATATGCAGTTTCCCTCATATTCTGCTAAAAACTTTTATGATTATTGTTTTTTTTTAATTTTCACTGAATTTCTATGTGATCTTCTAATACTTCGGCAACAATTTACAAAACAGAAAACTACATCTTTTTCCTGTGAGTAACAAAACTACAAAAGGAACTGAATTATAGAACAAATAATCCTGTCTCTTGTGGTTGGAAACAACCAAATCGTTGGCACCAATATTCGTTTTATACCTGTGAAGGAAGAACTTGAAAGCCATTGACGTCCATGCTTTCATTTACTGAAACATCAAGAAAATCACTAGCCTCCACACCATCATTATCTTCCTCTACCTTGTTCAGTGATTCGGTTTCCTCTTCATTTTCATCTGGTACATCGAGTTTTCCAACAACTTCAAGAACATCTACCTCAGCAACAATCTTGAGCTCTCCGTTTACAATGAATCCACCATCTTTATCATAAATTTCTTCAAGTGGAAGCATTGATGTAAAACCAAAGTCGCTGTCCTTCGCATCAAACCAGTGCTCTGTAACTGTTGAAAAAAACCCTACATCTCATCATTGAATTCACATCAAATCAAATCAAGCCATACATGAGCTATACTCCACGATAGCAAACATCTCTGTTAACAATTAACTGGGAGCGTAATCTCTGAAACCAAATCTAAACCAACCAAGCTCAAACACGCTCTAGCAACACAGGACTCCAGTTCAATAGCATTGTTACTGTCTAAATGATTACTTTTGGGTATATTATATATCATACTGTCACTCACATATAATAGTTTGGAGACAAGATCTGACAACTATTCGCCAACAAATAAAAAGTATTCACCTTTATCCTGGGAGAGCTCTTCAGAAACTTGATTCACTACACTTAAGCACAGTTTCGCTCGTCTTCTCCATCCATAGGGCAATATTATACTACAAGCAACGTCCAGATACAGAGACAAACACTTAACACCATTCCCTTTAGGAAAAGCAAGAAGACGCCTTCAAGAAAAAAAACAGAAACAAAATGAAAAAGAATCAGTAAAATAGTAATATAAATGGACGAAATTAATAGAGAAGTAGCAATCTTCCCCTACCATTTACAGCCACCAACAACGAACTCATCAGAATAAACTTTCCGGGATTGCAGAGAGGAAAAGTTCCTAATCACCCAAGTGAACTTGTTATCAACTTCCTTCCCCATTGATCTTTGAAGGAGACACCTAATCAAGCAACGATTTTGAGCATGAAAAAACCCTAATTTCGAGATTCTAGAAGCTTGTACAACAATCTTCAATTTCAAAATTTTAACAGATTATTATAATCTACATGAAGAAGAGAGTATCAGAGTAGAAGGATCAACCTCTGAGAGAAACGTGTAGAAGTGAGAATCGTTTAGGTTACGTTCGCGAAGGCGAAGCTCTCGGAAGAAACTGAGAAGGTCGCATGCGCGAGAGAAACTATGTTAAAAAGAAAAAGATGGCAGTGTTGTTTTAGTGAAACTGACTTGGGCCGAAAAGACCGGCCCAGTAGGGAAAAAGAGTTGAAATTTAAAAACTCGTTAATGTTTCGTTAAACCGACACGGTGTCTCGTAAGTAGAGAAAGAGACGTCACGCAGTGTTATCTTTCAGAAACTTTTAAATCCTCTACTCTTTTTTCTCTTCCTATACTGGAGTTTGAAAGCTGAAAGTTTCTCAACATATAAATGTCAAAGAAAGGTAAAAGATGATTTATATTTGGACAAATTTCTCAAATAATTTTTTTTTTCAAGTTTTTATCACAAAAATAAAATTTGAGAGAAAAAATGACTAAAATAGACATTTTTATTTTAAAATTTTTAATATTTTTTTAATTTTTAAACTTCAACTCCAAAACCCCACCCCATAACTTTAAACCCTAAGTTTAGATTAGTTAACCCAAAGATATAAATATATATTTATATCTTTTAATAAAGTATATTTTGATCATTTTTCTCCTTGAGTGCTATTTTTGCGACAAAAACTTTTTTAGATTTATTTTGGTATTTATCTCTTTATTATTGAAAAACATTCTTTGATAATTCTTTTTTTCCAAGTTTCGCAAGGTTAATCATCAAGTTTCTCAACATATAAATATCATTAAACAACATCATCAAACGAGAGAGGATGAATCCCAATGCAGCATAAGCATCAGACATATCCTCCTGGGAGAGTTCATGTGGTGATTGACACAGAGTCTCAATCAGACTGAGTAGAAAGCTTATGTAAGCTGTCCTAAGATTTGGGTTCTTTGGACGGAACTCAGTTGCAAGCTCAGGGTGTCTTCAAACAAACAGCTCACAGATTCTGACTGTGAAATAAACACCATTAAGGCACCATACTATGGATAACAAACACTATGTTATCTCTCGTGGCTTAAAATTATACACACACTCACATGTAAAGGAAGAATTTGAAAGCCAATTAACATCCATTGTTTTTATTATTGTGGAAGTTTCCTCTGACACATCTAATTTGCCAATAACTTCAAGAACATCTATCTCAACAAGAATTTTGAGATACCCATTTACAAGAAATCCGGAATCTTTGGCGTGGAGATCATTAAGGGGCAATATGGATAGACGACCCCAGCCTGGAGTCTTCTGCTCAAACCACTGTTGTAATTCTGTAAAATCACAAAACTAAATTTTATTTAATCAGTTCATTTACATCGAATAAAGAAGGACTATAGCTCCTGTGGATATTGGCACAAAAACCAATTAAAAAGTACTAATTTAAAACTACCCAACACAAGCCTTGAAAATACATAGAACTCAAGCCATAACTAGCTTTGCAACAACGTCTAAATAAATTTTCCATTTTCTTAACATTCATATTTCAAATCACACAAAAGAAAAAAACTAGAGACAACACCTAAAACAGATTTGTAACTTGGTTCGCAAGTACGCCCACATGGAAAGCTACATTAAAAAGATAGTTTCAATAATTTTCATGAAGTGATACAAGTACAGTGCAGCATATGTTAAGATTGCTTCTTCGTTCAAACAACACTGCATAACCAAATAAGAACAATTTAACTTCAAGTGTCTAAGAACTCGAGATTATTGGATAATATCATCGAATGAGATAGGGGTTTTAGCAGCCAACGCCTCTGACTTCTCTTTCTCCAGCTGAGCTTCCACATCCGAGCACTTCTGCTTCAAATCTTTCAACTCTTTCTCAATCTCTTGCCTACGAATCTCACCATCTTTCTCTTTCTCCTTCATTTCTGACACTTGAGAAATTTTCTTCTCCAACCAATCCAACTTAAAACCAGCATCAGTCAAAGATTCAAGTGCATAATGCGCCTCGTCCAGATCATCCTTGGGGAGCTCTTGAGGCGATTGGCGCAGAGTATCTATCAGACTGAGTAGCAAATTCATGTAACCTGTCCTAAGATTTGGGTTCTTCAGATGGACTTCAGAAGCAGTTTCTGGATGTTTTTCAAACATACGGCTCACTGATTCCACCTGAGAGTGAAAACATAAATATAAAGTAGAATTTTGATCAAAAAAAATAATATAAAGTAGAATTAATATTCCCGAGATACCACAAAAGCACCTTGTTATACAAGTTAACACATTAGAGCAATTCCAACAAAAGTTTTAGTTCCGGAGTTCTCAATATATATATATACATTTATATTAATATTTAATTATGAAGTTCTTAACTTTATGGGAAACTCAACCCAAAATATCTATGCAGAGAACTTTTAGATTAAGTTTTTGATAAAGTTAAGAATCTATAATTAAATATTAATATAAATATATACATACACATATATGTATTTTAAGAACTCTAAAACTAGAAATTCTCATTGGGATTACTCTTAGGTTTTCACTCGTTGGTGCAATTCTACACAATTTTTTTTTTCTTAGATTCTTACCTGTGAAGAAAGAAGGTGAAACCCATTAACATCTACTTTGCCAATAACTTCAAGAAGTTCTACCTCGACAACAATCTTGAGCTCCCCATTCACCAGGAACCCACTATCTTTGGCATGGATTTCATCAAGGGAAAGCATGGATGAATAACCCCAGCCGTTAGACTTCTCATCAAACCAGTTTTTTCCTTCTGTAAAAACACAAACCGTTCATATAATAAAGAATTACAAGAAAAATGCTTATAAGTTATAACCTTGTGCAAAATAGAATTATAGTAAAACAAGAGACTTTTATTGCTTCTTTTTTTTTGGAGAAAACAAGATACTTTCTTTTTACTGAAATTCTATGATAGAAGATGTTATGAAAGCAGGGCCTTCCCTGACATTTATGGGGTCATAGTTATTTTAAGGTAAATTTGTAATAAATTTATTTTTGGCACCATAAAACACATACTAGCTCTTAAGAATTTGAGAACCAAAGACAAATATTTCATCAAGTTATGTCTAGAACCAGTAGTGGATGAAACATATTAACATGTTATATGGGATTGTTACTGTTAAACTCATTATTTTGTGTTTATGATATATTTCCCATTGAAAATAAATTGGAGACGGGAACTATTTCAAAAAGGACCATTTTGCTTGGAGAGTGTGTCCGAACGTTGATTTACAACAGTGAGGCGAAATCGTGCGTGTCTTCTCCATCCAGATGGCAATGATCCATAACTGGCGACTTCCAGAAACAAAGACAAAAACTTATCATGACCCTTGTCTCCTTTGGGATATGCACTAAGACGCCTGCAAGAAAAAAAAACGAATACAAAGATCATTTAAGCAAAACTGTTGACAGGATATCACCTTATAATTCTATATGGATTAAAAAACTTACCATTTGCAGCCACGGACGACGAAAATATCTGACTTTATATTCCCTGATTTCAAAGAAGAAAAATCTTTGATCACCCAAGTGAACTTCTTTTCAAACTTCTTCTCCATTGATCTCAACACAATTTTTTTGGACTTAGATAATCAAATATGGAACAGCGATATTGATATTAAGATTCCACTATTCCTATACTCTTCATCAATGATTTAGGCAAACATTAAGAGTTGCAGAGATTCTCTAATGTAATTATAACTTTATAAGTTGGAAAGCCATCTTAATTAATTGTTAAGATAACGTACACCATGCACGAATGAGAATCGCTTTCATTTTCTCCTAGGGTTACTTCCAGCATGTGCATTTCTGGATTCCATATATTAGTTTACGTATGTATACACATGCAGTCTCATGTAAATTTTTCTTTTTTGAAAAGGATCTTTCGTTATATACGACCACATAACAAGTTACGAAAATATAAACCACGTATGGGTGGTCTAGTAGTAGGCGAATTCCAGTGAGTTAAGCGATATGAAACAACCACACGACACTAAACATGTGTAATTAGATGACATAAATATTTAATTTCTATTGCGAGCAACTGAGATTATCTCCATGAGACTTCAGTTGAGTTTCGCCCCACCCACTCGGTACTCCAAAGTTATCAAAAAAAGTTAAGAAAAAAAATAAATTAGGGAAACTATATTGTAAAAATTAGTGTCAGAGAGTGGGATAATTAAGATTTCGAGTTTTAGTAAGAAGAGAAATATTGTAGAGTGAGAGGTAGAAAGCTATTTATTTAGAGAATTTAATTAACACAGATATATAAGTAAAGAGTAGAAGATTAATGCTAAACATCGATTGAATATATATAGCGTGCGTGGACGTCAAGCTATATGTTTAGACGTGAATCTTCCTATTCATGACCTAAGTTTAAAGAAAAGTAGAGAGGTTGTGGAAACTTCCGCCGTAATGCATCTACGTAACAATTAAAGAACGAGCAGACCAGAACACCAAGTAAGAAACTCTCTCAAATGAATGCCTTGGAAGTTAAGACATCATCAGATAACAACATCAAACGACAGATCAGACTTATGGAAACCTTGAAACCTAGGACAACAACAGAATTTAATCCAATTTCTACTTGTTGTTTTTATCTTTCAAAACCAATATTGCTGTATCTTAATTATATATTCAAAGGAAAGGAAAAAAACTGAAGGGATACGAATCAAATTAGACCAAACCAAACCGAATTCAAGCATATTAAAACGTTTAAGATGAGCTTAAACCAACTCAAAAGAAATTGTTTTTTCAGTGTATAACTTGTGTAACTCAGCCTGTTATTATCTTTTCCTTCACTTCATTAAGCTTCTTCACCAACCACTCCACCTCGAAGCCAGAATCTTTCATGTAAGCCAGTGCTTTCTCTGCTTCGACCAGATCGTTAACAGAAAGCTCCTGAGGTGTTTGGCACAGAATCTGATTAAGGCTGAGCAAGACATTCGTGCATGCAGTCATCAGATGCTGGTTCCTTGCACGGAATTCCACTACACTGTCTTGGACCAAGCTCACAGATTCTACCTTCTAAAAGAGACATACACAGGAGTATGGTATGATAGAGACCTGAAAAAACTGAAGTCATTAAAGAAGAAATTTAAATACATTTACCTGGCCCAGAGGATTTGTCTCTTCAGATTTCTCTGAAGTGCCAACAACTTGAACAAAATCTATCTCTGCACCTATCATGAGTTGGTCGTTTACAAGGTATCCTTCATTATTGTCGTGGATTTTGATAAAAGGAATCATAGATCCAAAACCCCACTGGGAATCCTTTTTATCAAACCATCTATGGGCTTCTGTAGAATTTCATGACAATAAATCAAAATTGAATTACAGTTACTGCATGAACGCCCTATTACATCTAAACAATTTCACAACTCGTACAGGCACCATATGATTCATATCATAAAAACACAAACATGCAGCATAACAAGACCCATGAGTACGTAAAATATGCATAAAATACAACCAAGTTTCCTTTCCCATGGATGAAAAAAATGAAAAAAAAAAATAGTATAGTGAAGTAAGAATCACCTTTCAGTACTGAGGGTCCTGACGAAACTTGTTTTGCTATTGTTAGACGAAATTTTATCAATCTTCTCCATCCAAAAGGCAGTGACTCACAGTCAGCAATTTGCAGAAACAGAGATAAGTGGTCACTGCTAAATATTCCCTTGGGATAGACAAATAGACGCCTGAAGAACATGAGAAGAAACGAATCACTAAGCAAAACCATACAACAGTTAGAGGTATTGTTTTTACCATTTGCATTCACCAATCTGGACTGGAGTAGAATAACACTTCTCACGCAAAGAGGAAAAGTCTTTGATTATCCAGACGAACTTGTGACCAACTTGATTTGCCATTAGAGTGAGAAAGATACTTAAAGGTTAAAATTTTAATATGGATGAAACTGGACAAATGGCCACACCAAAACAAAAAAAAATTATAGGCATTTCAAATAAACGAGCAGGAATGCGAACAGTCTTTTCTTCAATTAGTTAGGCGTGAGTTCATTGATATTTCGTCGTAAACTACGAATTAATAAATGCTAAAAGAGTTCTCGATCCACTCTATTGTTCGCGACTCTTCAAATGCAGTCTATGTTCGTAGCATGCAAGAGAGATTCGCTTCTATTTAACAAAGCAGTTGGGCATTTGGGTCCTCATCGGTTCATGCGATTTATGTCCGGTCCAGTCCTAAACATTTGAATCCAAATATATATTTAAATATTTTCTGGTATATTTTGGGTTTGAATAGGTATTTAAAACCTGAAAAAGACCGGAAGTACCCGAAAACTTAAAAAATATCCAAAACTCCAAGAAATACTCAAAAATATCTAAAAATTTTAACTTTGACCGAAGATCTAAAAACACCTGAATTTTTTTCTAGTACCCGAATTATATTTTTGAAAATCTAAAATATTACCTGAAACGCAAAATTATATCCAAAAACCCAAACTTGAAACTCAAAAAAATATTAATACCAAAAATATATCAGACCCAAATATACCTAACATATACTAGAAATTTTGGATATTTGGATACCCGATCAGGTCTCCGGTAGGATCCAGACTGAACCAAGACCTACGGGTCTAAAAGAATTATACCTAACATGTTCTTTAGTCGACATCCGGATCCAAACATGTATTTCGGATCAGTTCCTATTTGAATTTTCGGATCCAGGTAAAATGCTCAAACCTATAACAAAGATTCATAATCGTAATACTTTAAAAAAAATGTGACATGACAACCTATGAAATATAAAAGCAAAACCAAGTCAGTGAACTCTAAAAAGCAAAAACACATTCTGTTCAGACACAAAAGCAAATTACTTTCGAACCAAATAACCTAGCACAAAACATTGTGTTCATTGAAACCAAGGGACTCCACCAATACAAGAGAATAGACATCTCAGATTTCTTTATAAGGTTCACTCAATCCTTCACTCTTTTTTTTTTTTTTTTTGAAACAGTACTCACTCAATCCTTCACTATATTCAAGGTTTGGGCACATAGCGGATATCAAGAAAAAAAAACATTTTCGAAATAAATAATAATACGAACTGAAACATATTTGTTACTTGGTTCACAAGTAACACATATGGAAAGATAAAATAAAATAAAAACTTTTTAAACATACAAGCGCAACACGCATATGTTAAGAAGCAGGGCGAATGTAACTTCATTCAACCAACAATTCATAACCAAATAAGAACAAACTTCAAGTGTCCAGTAACTCAAGATCACTCAATAATATCATCGAATGAGATTGGTGTTTTTGCAGCTAACGCCATATACTGATCACTGGATAAAGGTACTAAAGGTACCATAAGATGAGAAAAGAAATTCTCAAAGAACGGCTTTGTTCCTTAGCCATCTAAGAACTGATACAGCTGCAGCTGCATATGATATTATCAACCAAATGATAATCAGTAAATGAGTTCTATAAGAACCATCAAAATCAGTTCATATATTCATTATAAGAATGAAATTCCTTGTGTGCATAAACCAACTTGAAAGAAAGTTGATTGGTTCCAAAACGATACAAGTTATCGATTGATTCTTAGACAAGTTATGATCATAATATTTGGATCATAAGATCCTGGTCTATATGGTTTATGGTTGTTCCAAAACTAAGAACATATTGAAAGAAATATGATATGGTCGTAAAGAATGTGGATTCCATCAATACCGACTATAGCAGGCTATAAAAGCTGCGGTCGAGGATATCGATATAAGAATGGCTGAACATACAGCCATGATCGATGGATTAAGATATACAGCCATGGTCAAGGGACCTTAGTCGAACCAAACGTTCGTATAAGACCAGAAAGGTCGAGGCTGAATAGGATCCCACAATACCGACCATGATGGCCATAAGGGCCGCGGTCGAGAGACAAAATTGTCATGCCGACCAAACGGTCGACCATATGGCCGCAATAAAAGTTTATCCAAGGTCCCTACGAGCCAACCTAATTACGGCCAGGGAAACCTCATGGACAACCATATGATCAAAAGTATTAAGATCAGAGAAACCAAAGTGGTTGATCATACGACCATAAGTGTGCATACGGGCAAAGGCCCATACGACCAAATAAGATTATGGTCGAGGCACGGTCGATACAATGGTTAGACCATAAAGGTCGATATAATTACAATCGACCATATGACCATATAAAACACATAATGGTCAAGAAATGAATCATTATGGTCGTGGTTAAGAAAGAGGTCATGAAACACAAGACCCAACCACGAGTGGCCTGATCATGAGCCATAGATACCATATAAGATAACCATTGATAAAATGGATGACCAGATCTATATCAAATGGATATAATGATCATAACCATAATCCATCAGCATGCATACATCTATGCATAATTTAAAATCTAGCTGATGACGAAGAAAGGTAAATGAAAGGTTCTAAGGAACTAATGGTAATGGTAAACTTATACTTCGTTATTTATTTACAAGAAACGAAAAATTTAAAGTTTGTTTACACTAACCATACTAACCATACTAACCAACCCAAAGAAAGGAAAATTGGTTTTTGCAGATGCAAATTTTGTTTTGATCATATACAGGTTATGAATTCACTCATGGAGGCATTACAAGTTCATGAAGGTCATTGAAACAAACCAAGGCTGCAGATGTCATTCAACCATCCGAAAAATATGAGCATCCATGAAGTATGCAAGGTTGCAAGTAACATCATCAACCGTCCAGAAGTATTGATCACACATGATACAAGTGAATAATCTGGTCGATGGATCAGAGTGATACGGCCGATGATGATCCGACATAGATGGTCGATAGTGACTCAACCAAATGGAAGAGAAGGTTCGACATTTGCCCATGGGGACACCTGCGAGATGATACAATCTGTGACTGATCATGTAACACGCATGAAGATGACTTTCCAAAGGCCATGGACCAGCACATCCGACTATATGGTAAAGAAGACAAGAACAAAGAAGTGCATGTACAGTCAAGTGATAGGAACAACCGATTTACTTCAACCAACCTCTGCCCTCAGAAGGTGGTACACGAGATAAGAAGACTGAGAATCTATAGTGATGCATTCATCAGGGAGAGTAATACGGTTGTACTCTTTTTCCTATATATGGCTTCCTTTTTACCACATTGGGTTTTGGGTTTACCATAGAAAGATTTTAATGAGGCAACATACCAAACGTATTATGAGCTCATTATGGTTATAACATCCAATGAGGAGTGTTATAAACCAGATGATTGTGGATGCAATAACCAATGGATTGGGCCAGACATAATCTCGACATGGATTGGGTCAAACCGACCAAAAGGAATCTAATTCAACCCAAAAAGAATATACCATGGATGGATGGATAAGAACCAAGACTTTCCTTTTTTCTTGTGGTTTATCTTTCCATTTATCCCTTTGTAAGACACATCCCACATCGACTAAGGATGTGGGAATGTCGGCCATGAGATGTATATATATATATGTAACCTTATGCCCAATATTCAATAAGCAATAACATAGACAAATTTCCCTTACTTTTACAACAGTTCACTCATCCTTCACTCTCTTTTTTTGAAACAGTACTCACTCAATCCTTCACTATATTCAAGGTTTGGGCACATAGTGGATATCAAGAAAAAAAAAACATTTTCGAAATAAATAATAATACAAACTGAAACATATTTGTTACTTGGTTCACAAGTAACACATATGGAAAGAAAATAAAAAAACTTTTTCAACATACAAGCGCAACACGCATATGTTAAGAAGCAGGGCGAATGTAACTTCATTCAAACAACAATTCATAACCAAATAAGAACAAACTTAAAGTGTCCAGTAACTCAAGATCACTCAATAATATCATTGAATGAGATTGGAGTTTTTGCAGCTAACGCCTTTGATTTCTCCTTCTCCAGCTGATCTTCGAGATCTGAGCACTTCTGCTTCACATCTTCCAGCTCTTTCTCAATCTCTTGGCTACGAATCTCACCATCTTTCCCTTTCTCCTTCATTTCTGACAGTTGAGAAATTTTCTTCTCCAACCAATCCAACTTAAAACCAGCATCAGTCAAAGATTCCAGTGAATAATACGCCTCGTCCAAATCATCCTTGAGGAGCTCGTTAGGCGACTGACGCAAAGAATCAATCAGGCTGAGTAGCAAATTCATGTAACCTGTCCTAATATTTTGGTTCTTTAGTTGGACTTCAGAAGCAGTCTCAGGGTGTTTTTCAAACATACGGCTCACGTATTCCACCTGCGAGTGAAAACAAATACTGATATACAAAAACTAGAATATATATATTCAAGGTAGTACCGAGAGTCTACTTTGTCATACAAGTTAAGCACATCATGTTTTCACTAGTTGCTGAAATTTCTACACACAAATTTACAACATTCATTAATTTTTACCTGTGAAGAAGAAACAAGATGAAACCCATTAACATCTACTTTGCCAATAATTTCAAGAAGATCAATCTCGACAGCAATCTTGAGCTCCCCATTTACCAGAAACCAACTATCTTTGGCATTAATTTCATCAAGGGAAAGCATCGATGGAAAACCCCAGGCGTTAGACTCCTCATCAAACCAGTTTTTTCCTTCTGTACAACAACAAACCATTATTCATCTAATAAAAAGAGCTACATGAAATATACTTATGTGGATATTGAACTCACACATTGACGTTAACATTAATATAAAAAAAAACTCAACCACCCTTGAGAAACATATAATTCCAGTAATAAAGATAATAAGACGATGTAACGAAACCTAAACTTAAAAGATTAGTAAAATCTGAAGATCTGAACTATAAAAGATGTGATGAGACATGTTATATCGTTTTCAAATCATTATTTTTTGTTTATTACATTGAAAATCATTCGGAGACATGAACTCTTTCAAACGGAGCCGTACGAACAAAATATTTACCATGTTGCCGGGAGAGTGTCTCCGAACGTTGGTTTACAACAGTGAGAAGATATCGAGTGTGTCTTCTCCATCTAGATGGCAACGATCCATAATCTGCGACTGCCAGAAACAAAGACAAAAAGTTTTTAGTCTTGTTTCCTTTGGGATATGCACTAAGAGCATGATTATCCGGGGTTCTTATGAGAGTTTCTTGCACTGTTCGCGTCAGTGGGGTCCATGAACAGTGCAAGAACTGCTTCTAAAAACTACTAAATAAGAACCGGTTTTAGAGAGTTTCTTACACTGTTTGTAGGCTCCACTGACACGTGGCGGCCCGCGATTGGTTCGTTTTTTAATTTTCTTTTTCTTTTTTTTTTAAACAGCAAAAAAGCAAAAAAAAAAAAAATTTAAGAACCCCCATTAAGGGTTCTAGGGATAATGATGGCCTAAGACGCCTGCAGTAAAAAAAAAAAGAATAAAAAATTAAGCAAAACTGTACGTAGAGGGATATCACTGTATGAATGAAAACCTTACCATTTGCAGCCACCGACGAAGAATCTATCTGAAAGTGTTTTCTCAGTTTGCAAAGAAGAGAAATTCTTGATAACCCAAGTGAACTTCTTATCCATTGTTCTCAGTTGAGAAACTGAAACATATCCAAAAACTTCTTATCAACACAACTTTTTGGACTCATATACATCTCGGGCCTTATAACCAATAGGATTTGCAGACTTCCCAATGTAAATATAACCAATTAATGATAACTAAGAATAAACTTGTCAAACAAACTTGGAGCATGTGCATTATGGATTATAGCCAATGGGAGTATGTTGAAATCGAAGACTTTATGAGTTCCAAAGTCACATTAACTAACTGAATGCTATTCACCAGGAATGAGAATCGCTTTCATTTCCTCCCAGGGTTACTTGGAATTTGTGCATTCTGGACTCCATAAATCATTTATCGAGAAACAAAGTCAATGACATTAATTATCACTTTCAAAAAGCTGAAACCTAATAACAAAAAAATTACATTTACCTATATATATAACCATATTTAAATTAATATAAAATTAATAAATTTTGAATCGAAAATTAAAACGACATTTATTTTGTAACAATTTTTTTTTTCTACAACATCATTAATATAAAACGGATGGAGTAGTTAAAGGTTCCGCTTACAATAAACTGTTTTTTAATAAACACTATCATTTGACCCACGCGCTCGCGCGGATGTTATTTTTGTGAATGTCTAATATTTTAAACAATTTGTTTGATATAATTGTATATATGATTTGAACTTAATATTCAATATCCGTTATCTGATTCAAGATCCCATCCGCTTTCGAAAAACGGATATTCAAAGGTCGTGATAGTGATTTTACGGATTCGATTGATCCAAGTAGAAATTTAGATAGTAAAATTTTAGTTCTGGATATCCGGATCCGGATATTAAATATTTAAAATTTAATTATAGTTAGCTATGTGTATTACATATACTTTTATATAAATACTAAAATTTATATTTTATTAAATTTTAATGATTTTTAAGCTTTTTTAAATAATAATTTTAAATATACTAAATAGATGGTTAATATTTAATTTTTAATTTATTTTTAATTAAAAAAATACATGTCCGGATATCCGCTTTGTATTCAGATTTTTAGTGAGAATATCCTAACCCCAAATATCTGGATCTGGATAACAATTTTACGAATCCGAAGAATGCATATCTGAATCTGTATATCCTAGAATACCCCAGATATTTGATCCATCCTAGACCTAACTGTGTATTATATGGTGATTAAATTTTTTAAATTTATAAACTACATAAGTTATTCTTATTAGATATATATCGTACAAATGATAATACATTGTATTTGTTTATATATATATATATATAACCATTTATAATAAATATTAGTATGTATTTTAGTCATTAGATTGTTATGGAAAATTACATAATTTTGTTATTGTAAATGTATAAGTTCAAATTATAATCGAAATTATTAACATTAGTTTTTTTATAGTTCAAATGTAGTTGGTAGCTTATACTAATATGAATAAAAATAAAACTAATTTAATGTTATATATGTATAATTCTGCTTTTATTATTAAAATTTGGAAAATACATATACACTTATGAAATCTTCAATTCCAATGACAAAAATTACTAATGGGTTTAACCCAGATTTTTTTTTCTTGTTAAGAATCAATGTTTAGATGTTTGGATGCAAGAATAATATCAGTGGCATTCTTTGTAAATATTAGGTAAAAATAAGAGTTATTTTCTATTTATACTTTAGTTTTAATAGATTAGATGATATCAAAATGGGCGTTAGTAAATAAATTATCCACTTTTATTGTTTACATATCCAAGTCTATAAAAAATTATCACACAAGAAAAAAAATATTCTTTCTGTTTCAAAATAATCCATATTTTAGGTTTTTCACACTTTTTAATAAAACACATTAAAGTTTCACTAATAATGCATAGTTTTTTTTGTAATTTTATATTTCCTATATTTCTAAACCAATAAGACTCCAAGAAATGTAATTAATATTTTTGAAAACCACAATTTTTCATTATTAGTTGACAAAAAATCCATTAAAAATATAAAAAATACATCATTTTGAAACAATTTTTTTTTTTAAAATCTGTATCTTTTTGTGAGGGAGTAGTACTTTTTATTTAGAAAAAATAATAATCTAAAGTAAAAAAAAAAACTGAAAATTGAAAAAGGTATTTTGAGTCATTATACTCTTGAGTCAGTACTACTATATATTGCCGTGTGATTAACTCGACTGATTCTTCTCTTTCGTCTCAAAGGATGCCTACATATAAAATTTCCTTTTTTTTTAAAAGAATGAGTTAATAAGGAGATGGACGATATGGTAATAGAGCAATAATGACTTCCATCATCATGAACGGTTCAGGAATGCGAACAGCCTTTGCTAAAACAAGTTGAGAGATTAATTCATCCGGACAAAGAGCATTTTCGAAATAATTTAATAATACAACCTGAAACATATTTGTTACTTGATTCATAAGTACACATGCACTCATGGAGGCTATAATAAAGAGTTTCAATAGTTTATGATGAAGTGATACAAGAAGAGAGTAGCATTCGTGAAGAAGCAGAACTTCATCTATAATCACCGGTAACTTCTTTAATCAAAGGAAAAAAAATTGTCAGATACACAATGTTTACCCTAAGGTGGAAATTATTTAATGTTTCAAAATATGTTAATAACTACACCACGTTTATGTTAATACATGCCACATATACGAAGTAAATAATAATATATATGGTGGAAACATCAAAATCGGATTTAATTGATTTTAGAAAAAGTTAATGGGGTCAAACTGTAATTAATCAGAAAATCAAATTTAAAACTAAAAAACTAAGTTTTAGAAAAATTAATTGTGTACATTAAATTTTGATTGGGTAAAAATTTAAGAAAATAGTTGACAAAAAAATAATATATATTTATAATTGAAATTTAATATATATTTAATATGTATGAAAACTTTAAAAATATGAAGACAATAACTTTGATATAGTCGATCATATTAATTTCCAATATAAATATTTTAAAGAATTCATATTTTGGGGTTTCAAATTGGAAATAAATTTTGGTTGACGGATTTTAAATATATTAATAAGATGAATTATTTTAGAAGTTAAAAAAAATGAATGCTACGTAAATTTTAATATCATAATATATCAAGATTATGTTGACATAATATTTACAAAAAGAAATGTTGATGTTGACAAAAAAATAAGATATACATACATATATACAGATAACATATACATAGTTTTTTATGTAAACATCATGTTATTTTAATATCTAGAAGTAAGATTATAAATTTGGTATTCGTAAACAATGTGTCAAATTACGGTAACATATTAAAAATAAAATTTATAATGCTTATGTATGTTATATCATTCTGATTATTGATAAGAGTAATATATTTGTAAATGATATTTATAGTTTTATGATGTTAATTGTAAGTGTTATGAGACATATCATTTTTTTTACTTCTAAAATAATTTATCTTGTTAATATATTTACAATCCGTCAACCAAAATTTATTTTCAATTTAAAACCCCAAAATATGATTTCTTTAAAATGTTTATATTGGAAATTAATATAATCAACTATATCAAAGTTCTTGTCTTCATATTTTTAAAGTTTTATAAATATTAAAATATATTAATTTCAATTATAAATATCTTATTTTTGTTGTCAACTTTTAGCCTATCAAAATTTAATGTACACAATTAATTTTTCTAAAACTTAGTTTTTTGGTTTTAAATTTGATATTCTGACTAATTACAGTTTGACCCCATAAACTTTTCCTAAAATCAATTAAATCCGATTTTGATGTTCCCACCATATAATCATTTACTTCGTATATGTGGCATGTATTAACATAAACATCGTGTACTTATTAACATATTCTGAAATATTGAATGGTTTCCATCATATTATGGTAAACTTTGTGTAGCTGGCAAATTTTTTTCCTTAATCAAACAACATTGCATAACCAAATAACAACAAACATCAAGTGTTAAAATAACTCAAGATCATTCAATAATATCATCGAGTGACATAGGATTTTTTGCAGCCAACGCCTCTGATTTCTCCTTCTCCAGCTGAGCTTCCACATCTGACCACTTCTGCTTCAAATCTTTCAACTCTTTTTCAATCTCTTGCCTATGAATCTCACCATCTTTCTCTTTGTCCTTCCATTCTGACACTTGAGAAAATTTCTTCTCCAACCAATCCAACTTAAAACCAGCATCAGTCAAAGATTCCAGTGCATAATACGCATCGTCCAGATCCTTCTTGAAGAGCTTTTGAGGCGACTGACGCAAAGTATCAATCAGGCTGAGTAGCAAATTCATGTAACCTGTCCTAATATTTTGGTTCTTTAGTTGGACTTCAGAAGCAGTTTTTGGGTGTTTTTCAAACATACGGCTCACAAATTCCACCTAAATGTGAAAACATAAAATATATACCACCTTGTTATGCAAGTTAAACACATCAGGTTTTCACTCGTTAAATTTCTACACACAAATTTATAAAACTCTTACCTGTGAAGAAACAAGATGAAACCCATTGACCTCTACTTTGCCAATAATTTCAAGAAGATCAATCTCGACAACAATCTTGAGCTCCCCATTCACCAGGAACCCACTATCTTTGGCATGAATTTCATCAAGAGAAAGCAAGGATGGAAAACCCCAGTTGTTAGACTCCTCATCAAACCATCGTTGTGCTTCTGTAAAACTACAAATCATTATTCATTCATCTAATAAAGAACTACATGAAATATGCTTATGTGAACTGAACTACAATGTTTAAAACTTACATCGAAACTAATCTAAAACAACTCAACTCTAGCACCCTCGGGCAACATAAATCTCAGTTAAAAAAAAAAAAGATGATGTAGTGAAACCAGGGCCGTCCCTAACATTTATGGAGTCATAATTATTTTGTGATAAATTCATAATTTTTTTTCCATATTTTTGAGACCATAAAACGTATATATTAACTTTTAAAAGTTTGAGAATTAAGACTAATGTTTAACTAGGTTTTTGCCCATGACAGTCCTGAATGAAACCAGATATAACTCATTATATTGTGGTTAGGATGATACTACCATTGAAAAAAAATAATTTGAAGACGGGAACACATTCGAACGGACCAGTACGAGGAAAAAAATATACCGCGTTGCCGGGAGAGTGTGTCCGCACGTTGATTTACAACAATGAGGCGATATCGAGTGTGTCTTCTCCAACCAGATGGTAACGATCCATAATCTGCGACTTCCAGATACAAAGACAAAAACTTATCAGTCTTGTTTCCTTTGGGATATGCACTAAGACGCCTGCAGTTAAAAAAAAAACGAATAAAAAAATTAAGCAAAACTGTTGACAGGATATCACCTTATAATTCTATATGGATGAAAACGCTTGAAAACCTTACCATTTGCAGCCACCGACGATGAAAATATCTGACTTTATATTCACTGATTCTAAAGAAGAAAAGTTTTGTATCACCCAAGTGAACTTCTTATCAACTTTCTTCTCCATTTATCTCGGTGGAGACAGACGTAAAACCCTAGAACTCGAGTGGCTCAACCCCAATTTAAAAAGCTTTTATAACCAATATTGAAATTAAGATTCCAATATTCTTAAACTCTTCAACAATGACTTAGGCAAACAACTAGGGTTTGCAGAGATTATCCAATGTAAATATTTGAAAGCCACGTTAAGTCATTGAATGCTAATCGTTACGAGTAAGATTACGTACACGAGGAATGAGAATCGCTTTCATTTCCTACGATGGTTACTTGGACCATGTGCATTCTGGATTCCATAAATTAGTTTTACTTATGTAAACCGGTTGTAAACACATACTCTCTCTATTTCATATTAAGTGTGTCAGTTTAGTTTTTTGCACACATATTAAAAAAATACTTCTTCTGTTTCATAATGATCCATGTTTTAGAAAAAATGTTTGTTTTTAAAAGTTCTAGATTTTACATTTTCAATGTAAGTAATAATGATAAATTGTAGATTCCAAAAACATTAATTTGGTTTACTGAATTTTGATTGGCTAAAAGTTATGGGAAATAGCTAATTACAAAAAATAATGCATTTATAATCTAAAATTTACGTGTTTTCTTAATATGTGTGAAAAACCTAAAACATCTATCTTTCTGAAACGGAGGGAGTAATTAATTTTACATATATTCTATATAAAAACACAATTACCTATACACATAATCATCTTTCAACCAATATAAATAAATTATATTAAAAAAATTAATAAATTTTGTATCGAAACTCGAAAACGACACTTATTTTTGTAACAAAATTTTTTTTTACAACAACACTTACTATGAAACGAAAGGAGAACAAAGTACGATACATTATTCTTTTCGTTTATGAAAATCATATATGTGCATGGTAACTAAAAATAATAATCACAATGTCTAGAGTGATAAGATGCTACTTAATGCTAACATCGTAGTCTCGCCATAATTACGAATACGATCGATGGATTTATAGAGTGTACGTCAAGCTACTTGTTTGGACGCAAGTCTTCCTATTCTTGACTATTACATTTCAACAAGGACCTCAAACGCTTCAATTAAAGTAGAGAGATTATGGAAACTTCCACCACAATTCAATCTGTGTAACAATTAAAGAAACGAGCAGACCAGGACATCAAGTAACGACAAAACCTCAAATGAATGACTTGGAAGTCGAGAGACATCACAAAATAACACCAAACAAGAGAGGAGACTTTTGGAAACTTTTAAACCGAGCACAACAACATAATCTAATCCAGTTTCTACTTATGGTTTTGTCTTGTAAAACCAATATTGATGCAACTTACTATGAACTTTGTCTTCCGGTTTAGGAGTTATTACTTGTGTAACTCATCCTCTTATTTTCTTTTCCCTACACTTTAACCAGACTGCTCTTACTTCTTTTCCTTCATTAAGCTTCTTCTCCAACCAGTCCACCTCCAAGCCCAAATCTTTCATGTAAGCCAGTGCTTTCTCTGCTTCGACAATATCATCAAGCTCCTGCGGTGTTTGGTACAGCGTCTGAGTTAGGCTGAGCAAGACATTCATGCATGCTGTCTTCAGATGTTGGTTCCTTGCACATAATTTGACTACATTTTCTTGGGCAGAGGTCACATATTCAACCTGCTAGTAGAGACATAATCAGAAGTATGATATGATGACGACCTGAAAACAGACCACAACATCCCTGCAACATACATTTAAAACCCAATAACATCAGTTATCTTACTTTTACCTTGTTCAAAGTATTTGTCTCTTCAAATTTCTGCCAATATACCGTCAAAAGTGTTAGTTAGCCGTTGATTTATCAAAACAACATCATTTTGGATAAATTCTACAAAATTAAAATCAGCTTCTTCCGTGGCTCAAACTCGGGCACTGAAGCACAACAATGAACATCTTAACCACTAAATCAAAATAACTTTCTTGTAGTAGGGTTGTAAACATTAATATATATATATATATATATATATATATATATATATATATATAGGTTTTAGTTTTATCAAATAAATTTTATCAATTTTCTATTATTTTAGTTATCAACTATATCTATAATTATTTATGTTTTAATACATTTTATGAATTTTAATTTTATAAATTTAAATTAATTACATTACTTTAATATTTATTTTTATATTATTATAAAAGATAAAATATATTGTAAATTATTTTTGTCAAACTTGTAAAATTCAAATTTGTTTATATGTCTATAAGGTTAAATTTGACTTTGTATATTTCAATTTTTTAATATTACAATATATCTAAATTACTTGTTTGACTTTATATATTTCAATTTTGAATATTATTATAATCTATTTTAATTTAACTTTATATGTTTATTTTAAATTTAATAATACTAAAAGTAAATATTTAAATCAATAGTAATTAATTTAACTTTACAAAATAATTATTAGTAATTATGGATATATTTGATAAAACTGAAACAATAAAAAATTGATAAGATTTATTGAATAAAACACAAATGTATATATAATCTAATATTTACACCACTAATACAAGATAATTACTTTAGTCTAGTGGTTAGAATGTTCATTGTTGTGTTTCAGTGCCCAAGTTTAAGTCGAGGAAGAAGCTGATTTTTTTTAATTTTGTTTAGAATTTATCCAAAATGACGCCATTTGATAAATTAATGATTGGCTAACATCTTTGATGGTTAATATATATATATATATATATATATATATAGACACGATTTTGAGAGTTTATATAAGACTTTTAGATTATTTTTAATTCATGATGAAATATGCACTAATAAAAAATATGTGAAGGAAAAAATACGACGCGTAAAGTTCGTATTGAAATATACATTTTTGATTATATTGACCTCATTTAGGACTTGACTGGTGTAACCGCATCAGTTGTAGGTGCGACTGTGGCAGTTTGCAGATGTGGGTGATTACGGTTTTTAACCGTTATTAAGAAATTTGTATAACTGGTACTATAGTTAGAAATTGTTGCTTTTGCGGGATATTTATGACTAGTTAACTACCAAATGCAGCAATGGTAAAATAATAAATTAACAATATATACATTTTATATAATTATAAAAATATTAAAAATGATATTCTTTTAATAAATATAAAATTATATTTATAAAATTATACTATTTTTTTAAAAAAAATATAGAAAATAATTTTGTTTTAAATTTTATAAGATTAATGAAATATAATATATAGAGTTTAGTATTTATATTATTTCAATTTAAAATTCTGAATTAAATATTTTATTTTATATTTATCTAGGTTTTTAAAAAAATTATTTTTGTTTTACCTTCCCGTAGCCGCAAACTTTAGCTGAAACCAATTTTTGAATTTACGATGTTTAGAACAGTTTGAAACAATTTATAGCTCTCACTATGATTATTGCAAAATACCAACAAACACTATCAACCGTAAAACCTGCGTTTGCGGGTGGTAGTGAGAAACCAGTCATGCTTTTCTTCTTTTTAAGCACTTTTTTGAAACATAGTTTCTAAATATTCATAAAATAATTTAAGATTTTGAATAAAATATTATCTCATGTTGACGATCTTGGGGTTTTAATAGATTTAAAGTTCAGAAAAATTGTTGACGATTTTGTAAGAAACCAGTCATGCCCTCCATCTTCTTTTAAGCACTTTTTTGAAACATAGTTTCTAAATATTCATAAAATAATTTAAGATTTTGAATAAAATATTATCTCATGTTTTGTTGATTTTGGGGTTTTACAAGATTTTAAAGTTCAGAAATTTTGTTCATTGTTTTATCAGAAATATATAGGATTAATTAGATAAAATTATATTAAATATAATCTTAAACTTTTAATTTAGAGAAATATTTTTCTAATTTAAGAGAATTGTGAGCTGAGAGGAACAATGAAAGCAACATACTACGATGTGGAAAAAAAAACTACGATTTGAAAATATATAAAGAACTTGAACGCTTCTTTAAGAGACATGATCTTCACGACCTTTCCTTTATCTACTGTGCTTCATCAGTATCCAGCCCTAGTCATAGTCATAGTAGTCGCTGAAGTCTTCTGAGTAAGTATCATCATCAGAGCACCTTCAACCTTGAATCCCGAGCACCTTCAACCTTGAATCCCTAATTGAGTGCTTAACTTTTTTTTTTTTTTTTTTTTTTAAAAAAAAAGAATCAATTGCAGGCCGCCACGTGTCAGTGGAGCCCGCAAAACAGTGCAAGCAACTAACAAAAAGGGTGCTTAATTAGGGTAAATAAAAAGTGGTTTTAGGGGGTGCTAGTGGGACCCACCCCTTAAGCCACCCACTAAACACCCCCATTGCACATGCCCTCATTATCCCACTCTTTGTATGAATCCTCTGTATCAGTATCATCATCAGCAGCAGAATCCTCTTCCAATTCATAGTGTCCTCTTCAGAAATAGCATCATGATCTGAATCCGAATCCACTTCATATCCATAGCAATCACTTGAGTTCTTTGCAAATGAATAACTATGATCCCAATGCATTTTATATAGATAGAAGTCACTTGTCTCCTCCTCTCCATAAGTATCATCATTATCCCACTCATATGAATAGCCATCACTGCAGTAATCAAGATCCCAGTTCTCATCATAGTCGTCATAAAAATCACTCCAGTCCACCATTGATACAATAGGAGTCTCTTGAACTCAATCTGCCAGAAAATGAAGAAGAGAATACCAGTTATCACTATCACGGTCTAGCAGCAATAGAACTAGAAACAGATATAAAAAATAATATATGAAACATCAAATGGCTAAGGGGTTATCCTTCAGAAACGCGTAGACACAGAGATTATGATGTATGCAATAATCTAAAAATAAATAAGATAGGGACATAAGTGAAGAAGATAGACCAGAGAATAGATTCCTAGTTGATGATAAAGTGTTAGTGTGTTACAGAAAAGCAATGAAGACGAAGATGCTACAATACACTTCATGCCTCACATATATATAATTAAAACGAAGGCATCTCATATAAAACGAGCATGCATACGAACAGTCTCGACGTAGTTGTGAATTAACACTCTGTCATAACTATGATTAATAAATGCTAGGAGCGTCGACGTTCCTCGAGCCACTCCAGTGTCCTCGAGTCTATATATATCATCAGGATCTACATGCATAGAAATCTACGTGACAGGTTACACTACTATAAATGATCATTAGTTTCCCATAACCATGCATGAAGATTCACGATGTATGATTAAAATCGTTTATAGGTAAAACAGCTTAATGGGAAGCGGATACTTTGTTTTCATATTACAAAGTCAATGTAATGTGTTCTTTTATAAAACTTCTTCTGTTAGAATTTAGATTGTACAAAACACTACTAAATAGATAGTGTTACACTACTCTTATAAGGTCATATTAAAAACGCACCTAAACGTATTTTTCATCAATCCTTCACCATGTTCAGGCTCATGCTCTGCTATTAGAAGTCAATCTCCATCAGTCCATTAGAATTTTTAAAAGGTAATTAGAATCTAAAACTACATTAGACTACATTATTAAATAACCTAAAACTACATTAGACTGTATTACTATGTGATACAAGATGAAACATGTATTTATCTTTCCCTCCTTTTCTGAACATTGATATAGTGAGATTCAAACAGAAAGTGGATGAAAAAATGATAAACAAACAGTAACATATACTACTATTTTCAGCTTCCCAAAAAAATGTTTTTCTTATTCATCACTTTGTTCATGCATAAAATAACCTTAGATTAACCATGGGATATAACGCTGCAGCCTGCAGACGTTAAGAAACATGACTTCTTTATCCAAACATCACAGTAACAAGATTGCAAACGAAGAGACCAAAACACCAAACAAAAACTGCAAGTGCTTAAGAACTCGAGAATATTAAATAACATCATCGAATGAAATAGGAGCTTTTGCAGCCGACAACTCTGACTTTTGTTTCTGTAACTGAACTTCCAGGTCTAAGCACTTCTGCTTCAAATCCGTTAACTCTTCCTCAAGTTCTCGCATCTGAGACTCACCAGTCTCCTCTTTCTCCTTCTTTTCAGACATTTCATTAATCTTCTTCTCCAGCCAATCTAACTTAAATCCAGCGTTAGTCAAGGATCCCAGTGCGGCATATGCCTTGGCCAGATCAGTCTTGGAGAGCTCCTGAGGCGACTGGCGCAGAGTCTCAATGAGACTAAGTAGCAAGCTCATGTAACCTGTCTTAAGATTTGGGTTCTCTGTATGGAACTCAGATGCAATCTCAGGGTGTCTTTCAAACAAATGGCTCACAAATTCCACCTGAGAGTGATAACAAAACCATATCGTATAGAATCCATATTCAGAGAGTAGTTTTAAGAGACAAAACCTAAAGCACCTTACTATAGAACACATAGTCATCTATATAACGTATAAACAACGTATGTAACGTTGTTAGTATCTAACCTGTGAAGGAAGAAGTTGAAACCCATTAACATTTATGGTTTCTGTCATTGTTGAAGTTTCCTCTACTACATCTAACTTGCCGATCACTTCAAGAACCTCTATCTCAGCAACAATTTTGAGTTCTCCGTTTACCAGGAACTCCCTCTCTTTGGCATGAATTTCATTTAGGGGAAACATAAAGGGACGATCCCAACGGGAAGACTTCTCATCAAACCACTTTACTGCATCAGTAAAATACATATAAACAGTTCATTTACTGAACTACTCTCATGTGGACTAAACAACAATGTTCACAACTTGTCTCAAACTGAAGTGATCCTTAACTGAAAGATTCTCCAAGTTATATATAAAAGTGATCCTTTAAGTGACTTGTGTTTTTAATACTGTCATTTTAAAACAACTTGAAGAGAGGAACACTTGCTAAGCAAGCAATAGGAAGAAACCATCACCAGTTTGTCTGGAACGTTTTGAGGAACTTAGGTTTACTATGTTTAGTAGATATCGAGCTTGTCTTCTCCATCCAGATGGCAAAGATTTATAGTCGGCGACTTCAAGAAACAGAAACAGATAGCCAACGTTATTACCCTTGGGAAAGGCACAAAGGCGCCTGCACGAACCAAAGAATCAGCTTTACACTACTGTGGAGGATTTTAACCTAAAATCTACACACTTACCATTTGCATCCACCGGCTACAAATGGATCAGAATAACGTTTCTCACATCGCAAAGAGTAGAAATTCTTAATCGTCCAAGTGATCTTCTTTCTTAAATTATTCACCATGATTCCTCTGCATGCAAAATATAGATGCAGAGAAAAAAAGATACTTACGGAGCCAAAAGGAGAGTTCCACAATACTATTGATGTCCTTAGATAGATACTGTAAGAGGTGCGGGAATATGAATAGCTTTGGCTCATCGCGAAGGACTCTTCAACTGCCTATTTCTCTCAGTAAATAAATGAATAATATATATATATATATATATATATATATATAATATAATATAAGGGAAAATAGACCTTGTGAGAAAAAATAAACAAAATAGACTTTTTTTTTATTTTGAAAATTTTAATATTTTTTTATTTTTTTAATTTTTAAATCTCAACTCCAAAACTCCTACCCCATAACTCTAAACCTTAAGTTTAGATTAGTTAACCCAATGGTATAAATATATATTTACATCATTTAATAAAGTCTATTTTAGTCATTTTTCTCTTTGAATACTATTTTTTAGGATAAAATTTTTTTTTGATCTATTTTGATCTTTATTTCTATATATAACTTTATACTACTCAGAAAGTTATGTGGAAGTCACCCAGACATTGAGTTGCATAATAAGTCCATCCATATATACTTAGATGCAATGTTTGGATGACTTTTATATATACACTTCAGATATTCTAAAAGTGTTGAAAAATGTTGAAGAAAGCTTAAGTGGCAAGCAATCCTAATCCTAATAAATTTGTGATCTTTAGAGATATCGATCAGAGTGCATTTAGGAGATACCTAAATATTAGGGATGTTAAATCTAAGGTCAGAGTTTAGCCCACTTTTGTTTAAATTAAATTTAGTTCTATTTTAACCATATTTTAATTAAGGGTAGAGTTGATACCACGATTAATCCATTTAATTTTTATGCATATATACAAATGTTTATATATTAAGGGTTTTTAGTAATTAAACCATCTAACTAAAGATGAATCGTAAAATAAACTCTCAACTAAAAATCCTACGAAATAAACCCTCAATTTTAGTTTCGTTAACGTATGTTACCTTCCGTCTAAAATTCCGTCGTGGAGGGTGACATATGTTAACGGTTTATAAGTTGAGGGTTTATAATCCTGAAAAGTTAGTTGAAGGGTTTTCTTACGATTCAAAAACAGTTGAGGGTTTTATCACTAAAATACATTAAATGTTTTAAAAGCTTTATTGTCATTTATACATTGTTTAAAATTGAGTTACAAGCTTCAAAAACTAATTTATAAATGTTAACACATTATTTTATCAATTTTATAACCAATTTATAAGAAATTATAAATATTTTTAATATCTTTACAAATGATTAATAAGGCTTAGTGTCAGTCTGAATATTGTATGAGTTGGAAGCTAAAAAAATTTTGGGCCTATAAATTAACAAAATTCATAGAACAAATAGGAATAAAAAATTAAAGTAGAGAAAAGTATTCAAACTTAACAACCTCTACATTTTTAATAAACATCCAAAACCAATTTTGCTAAGAGATATTCTTAATAAAAATGGTCCATAATTTACTTATTTTTAAGAATAACTATCAATTTTGTTTAAAGATTCATAAGCAAATAAGTAAATTATCAGCCATTTTTCTTAAAAACATTCCTTAGCAAAATTGGTTTTGGATGTTCATTAACTATGTAGAGATGGTCAGTTCGAATATTTCTCTATGTTTTACTTTTTTATTCCCGTGTTTTCTATGAATTTTATTAATTTATAGGCCCAAGAAAAAAAATTAGCTCCAACCCATACAATGTTCGGACCGGTATTGAACCTTATTAATTATTTATAAAAATATTAAACTATTTATGAATCTTTCTAAATTGGTTATAAAATTGGTAAAATAATGTATAAAGATTTATAAATTAGTTTTAAAGGCATATAAATCAATTCTAAAAATGCATAAATGATAATAAAGCTTTTAAAATATTTAATGTGTTTTTTGTGATAAAAACCCTCAACTATTGTTGAATCGTAAGAAAACCCCTCAACTAATTTTCCAGGATTATAAACCCTCAACTTATAAACCGTTAACATATGTCACCCTCCGTGACGAAATTTTAAACGGAGGGTAACATACGTTAACAGTACTAAAGTTGAGAGTTTATTTCGTAAGGATTTTTATTTGAGGGTTTATTTTACGATTCATCTTTAGTTGAGGGGTTTAATTACTAAAAACCCATATATTAATTTTAACCAAAATTTACATTTTTAATAACTTAAGATATAATCATATAAATGGAAAAAATCGTAAAATCGAATTTTTCCGTCAAAACCGCAACATTTTCCCGCCAAAATCGCAAAATTGAATTTTTGTGCCAAAAACACAAAATCAAGCTTTTTTGCTAAAACCGCTAAATCAAGTTTTTCCGCCAAAACCACAAAATTGCGTTTTCTCGCCAAAATGCAAAATCATTTTTTCCCGCCAAAACTACAAAATCGAGTTTTTTCACCAAAATCATAAAATCACGTTTTCATGCTAAAACCGCAATATCGTGTTTTCCGTCAACACCGCAAAATCGTGTTTTCCCGCCAAAACTGTAAAATCGTGTTTTTGTGCCAAAACTGAAAAAATTGTATTTTGCCACCAAAACCAAAAAATCGCGTCTCCCCCCCCCCCATCGCAAAATCGTGGTATTGGTGGGAAAACTCATTTGTGGTTTTGGCAGGAAAACTTGGTTTTGCGGTTTTGGCGAGAAAATGCGATTTTGCGGGTTTTTTTTTTGGGGGGGGGGAATGCGATTTTGCGGTTTTGGCAAAATAATAATAATCAATTTTACGGTTTTAGTGGAAAAACTTGTTTTTTTTTTTGGGATTTTGACAAGAAATTTTATTTTGCTTAATCAAACAATTTAAAAATTTTAAGAAATATTTAAATTATGTATAATAATTATGTGAATCAAAAATAAACCCTTTACATTATAGGATTAACCCTTTTTGAGCTTTGTTTCAAAAGTAAGGTTTAGGGCTAAAAAATGTTTTACAAGGTTAGGGTTTACCTATTAGATTGAGCTCATATTAACATCCCTACAAAATATAAGTGTTTTCAATTAGGATTATGATATGTGTGGTCTAAGTATAAGTGTTTTCAATTAGGATTAGGATATGTGTGGTCTTATATAAATCAGTGTCGAGTTAATGACATTGTGTGAGTTGTGTGAGATTAAGAGAACTTGAGTTTTGAGTGAGTTGTTTAAGCAATAAGATAGTTATTCTCATAATCTTTGAAGTCTTACACAAGCATCGAAATAATATATATACTAAACAATATTCTCACTATTTCATTTTAATTGTCACTTTAACTTTATGTACATAAATTAAGAAAATAATTAATTTTGCATATATTTTCTACATAAAATTTAATTATTTATACACTTAATCATATTTCAACCATTAGAAAGATAAATTATAATACAAAATTAATAAAATTTACATTGAAAGTCGAAAGCGACACTTATTTTGTAACAAAAAAAAAATCTACAACATCACTTAATATGAAACGGAGGGAGTAAAATTTGCATAGACTCTCCAATATTAGTACTCCATCTGTTTCATTATAAGTGTCACTTTAGTTTTTTGCACACAGATTAAGAAAACAATTAATTTTACATATTTTCTATATAAAAAACATAGTTATTTATACACCTACTCATATTTCAACCAATAGAAAAATAAATTGTAATATAAAATTAATAAATTATGCATCAAAAAAAATCTTTAAAATAATACTTAATATGAAACTGAATGGATATATGTAACCAATTAATGATACTTGTCAAACAAACTTAGAGCATGTGCATTATGGATTAAGCCAATGAGAGCATACTGAAATCGAAGACTTTATGAGTTCCAAAGCCACATTAACTAACTGAATGTTTATTTTCTTCTGTTTCATATTAAATATTACTTTAATTTTATGCGTATGGATTAGGAAAACAATTAATTTTACATATTTTCTATACAAAAATATAATTATATATACTTTTAATTATATTTTAACCAATAAAAAAATAATTTACAAAAAAAAAATTATTAAATTTTGCATAAAAATCAAAAACAATATTTATTTTGTAAATTTTTTTTTTCTAAAACATCTTAATATGAAATGGAAGAAGTACTATTAGACAAGATTACGTACACCTGGGGTGAGAATCGCTTTCATTTCCTCCCAGAGTAGAGTTACTTGGAATATGTGCATTCTGGATTCCATAGATTAAGTAAACGTATATATAGATGAACACATAATACAAAGTACGCTTCGTTATTTTGTTTTTACGAGAATCATATATGTAACCTAAACAAAATCATATATATGTACATGTTAATTAAAAATTGTAATCACAAAGTAATAACGTGCTACTTAAAGTTATTTATATACGATCACATAACAAGTTACAAAAATAAATAAATTAGAAAACAAATAAATAAATCTCTCAAATAGAAATTTTTTAAGTTTTTGTCACAGAATTACAATCAAGGAAAAAAATAACTAAAATATAATTTTATATTTTGAAAATTTTAATATTTTATTTTTATTTTAACCATCACCTCTAAAACAACATCTCATAATTCTAAACCGTAAATATAGATTAGTTAAGTCAAGGGGTATAAATGTATATTTACACTCTTTAATAAAATTTATTTTGATTATTTTCTTATTTAAAACTATTTTAGTAACAAATTTTTTTAAATCTATTTTAGGATATTTCTCAACAAATATTGTTAATATAAATTAGTGCCAAATAACAGGATAATTAACCTTTTTTGTTTGTCAACGATAATCTATTCTATTAAAATAGAATCATGACCTATTGATAAATGTTTGATCCAACTATTTATTACTCATGTATTACTGTTTTATATTAATAATATTAAATCTTTATATTATTGATAAATGATTAAACACAAATATAACTACAAAAAACAAAAATATAAAAATTAATTTATTCAAAATAAAATTAAAACAACATATATACCCGCATTTTTTGATAAATGTTTGGTCCAACTATTTATTAGTCATGTGTTATTGTTTTATCTTAATAACATTAAATCTTTTATATTATTGATAAAATTAAACATAAATATAATTACAAAAAAAAACTAAAAATATAAAAATTCATTTATTAAAAAAAAATTAAAACAAAATATATACCCGCCCTTTAAAGGGCAGGTCAAAATCTAATCTATTCTATGAAAATATAATCATAACCTATTAATAAATGTTATGTCCAACTAATTACCTTTTTATTTAAGAGATCACTTATTATTCTTTTTATATAATTGTATCTAGTTTTATTTGAACACTAACCATAACCACGACGTTATAATGTATCTGCCAAAAACAGTTTCCACTTTCTCTTTATCACAATTGTTATGATCATTAACTAATATCTCAACAACAAACATGAATTTTGCCCACAACAAAGAGTTGCAGAACAATGAACAGGATGAAAAGAAGAAGATATAAATTTGTACGAATCTACGTTGAGTTTACGTTTGGTGGTCGAGCACCGTGGCGACTGGTAAATTGACCCAACTCAGCCATTAAATCGGATCTTTGAAAATTCTTCGTTTTCTTTTTAGTTTATGAAAGAAACACGTCTATATTAGTTGAATATATAATTATGTGATAGGTATGAGCAAGAAATTGATGAAAATAAGTGAATTAGATGATTAAAAAAATGAAGGTGACCGCTATTAGGGGAAAATAATGGCAGATCATAGGGAAGAAGATGACAGGTAAATTACTAACTCATTTTGTTGTATTTTAGACAAAATTGTGATATTATGTATACATATAAATTTTGTTTCAAAACAATGTATACATATATTTTTCAAATATATATATATATATACACGTGAGAAGAGTAAAAATTAATCTCTTCTGATTTTATATTAACTAACTAGGTCGTATATAAATTACTTACAACCTGTATAGATATCATATAATATCTATTTCTAAAATCTCATATATAAATTATTTAAGAATCAATATTATTAAAATTGAATCATCCTTATATATATGTAGTCCAACAATTATTTTCTAATATTATCTATTTAAAAAATAAACTATATATTTTCTAACTGTTACAAAACAAACCACCACTTTAGTTCCAAAATTTTAGGGATCCACTAACCTATATAATTGTTTCTCGACATATTTCATATAATTATCAGAAATTAAAATAAAATAAATTAATATTAAACATAAATATTATACCAAAAAAATAGAAGTATAAAAATTAAATTTTCCAAAAATAAACCCGTCCTTTCAAAAGGCGGGTCAAAATCTAGTTAACCATTTAAATTTCAATAAAGAAGAGCCATACGTAGTCAACTATTGAGACAAGAAGAAAAATCCTCTCGGGCACGGAAATCGAAAAACTCAAAAGCTTAGGTTCTTTCGACGCCGGCGGAGCAGGAGCTCGCCGGCGTCACCTTTATTTCTCTTTTTTCTTGTTTTCCTTTGATCCCTGGCTACCTCTTTCATTTGTTAAAGTTCGTTTCAATCTTCACATTTTGGATCTGGCTTCATGGCTGACTAAGAAGTCAACTGACGTCTTAGCTAGCTGTCCAGAGACCACTGAAATGGTTTTCTTAACCGGGGGTTCCCGGAAAGCATACTCAATCATCACCGTGCCGCACCATGACCGCCAGTCGGAGTGGTCCCCTTCTTTTCACTTCAGATCCGCCATCCCAGGCTGTTGTTGTACTTCAATGTCACTGTACTTCACCTCTCTCGAAGTTTTTCTCAGTCACAATAACCTCAAGCCCCTGCAGCATATCAACGTCGTTTTGTAAACGGGATTCCGTTTCACTCCTTTCGATTTTCACTGCTCCCTCTCCACCTTACCCCACAACCTCTCTTTCCGGCGACGAAGTGCGTCACCTCAGATCCGCCGCACGCTGCCTCACGACCATCAAGCTCAGAGTTGGATACGCTGACATCAGCCCTACCCTTTCTCCTATTTGGGCCTGGCCCATGTTGTTTACAAAAACGGTCAGCCCACTGTTTGCATCTCTGATTATTAACTCTCATATTTTTAAGTTCAGTGAGAGGGTTTGGCCCATAATTTATTTTGTGGGTTTGGTTCCAAGTAACAGTTCATCAATGATTTTCGGTGGATTTACCGAGGCTTTGATCCGAACTATTATGCACACAAAGCTATATTTTTCTGCATTGAAGAGAATGTTCACCTTGTGTTTGTCGTGGATTCACCGTTACTACTATTATCATCAACCTCCTGTTCCAAAGATGGAGGCTCATCATCACTGAAGGCCTTCCTCTTGAGAACGGTCCGTATGGGGCCTGAAGATACAATGAATTTTGTTTCGACGATATTTTGAGGTGTGAATTGGCTACTTTTAACGTCACGATTCAGTGTGACTATGTTCCATTCCGGCTTTGCTGTGAACTTTGTTTCGACGCATTCGAGTGTTACTCTGAATTCGTTGTCTTGTATCCTAGTGGTTTCTCTACACCTATTTTTTTTTTGCTGAATTGTCTTATTGTAATGCTCGTAGAGGTAGGATTATCTCCTCTTCAAAGTGTAACCCGGATATTTATATATTAATGAAAGTGGTGTTTCAAAAAAAAAAAAGAGTCATACGTATACTGCAGAGCTAGGTAGAAAACCCAAGTTTTAAGATAACTTTTTCTTACAAAGATATACTGTATAAGTAAAGAGTAGATGACGAATGAACGATACTAGCTCATTGTAACTTGCTACGTTTGCCATAATTACGAATTAAATAATGCTATTATCGAGTGATATTTATAGCGTGGACGTCAAGCCACTTGTTTGGAAGCGACTCTTCTTGTTCCTGGCCGTTACTTTTCATCAAAGACCTCAAAAAAAGAAGTAGATAGATTGTGGGAATTTCCGCCGTAATTCATCAGTGTCACAGTTAAAGAACGAGCAGACCAGAACATCAAGTAATCAAGACATCAGATTAACAACACCAAACAAGAGAGCAGACTTTTGGAACCTTAAAACCGAGCACAACAACATAATCCAGTACAACTTACAACCGATATTGATGCAACTTAAGTATATATTCTCAGAAACTGAAGGAAGACTAACCAAGCTAAAACAAAACCAAACCGAAGTCAAGCATTTGAATTCGAATCAAACAAACTTAAACCAATTCATATGTAATAATGTCTTTCCTTTACCTCAACCAGATTTATCTTACTTCTTCTTTTCTTTTACTTCATTAAGCTTCTTCACCAACAACTCCACCTCCAAGCCAGAATCTTTTGAACGAAAGAACAGAACAAGGAGAAATAAAATAAATAAATATAAATATGCTGTTGTGTATTTGTTGAGGGTTTTACTTATAAATCAAAGAAATATAATGTAATCATAAGTTTTCATTTAGAGAAATATTTTTTCTTAAAAAAAATTGTGATAGAATAGAAAACAACGTACACTACTACAAATGTGAAAATACATAAACGCTTTTTTAGAGACTTCATCTTCACGACGTTTCCTTTCTCTGCCTTTGTCTTCAATATCCAAATTCAGCTACTAACCTAGTCATCATAGTCAGAAATCACCAAAGTCTTCTTCTGAATAAGTATCATCATCTTCCCAATCAACTTCATATGCAGAGAAATCACTACGGGCCTCACAACCATTATCATCATCATCATCATGATCCCACTCTTCATATGAATCCTCTGTACCAGTATCATCAGCAGAATCCTCTTCCAATTCATAGCTTTCACTAGTGTCATCTTCAGAAGTCTCATCATCATGATCCCACTCTTCGTATGAATCCTCTGTATCAGCATCATCAGCAGAAGAATCCTCTTCCAGTTCATAGCATTCACATATGTCCTCTTCAGAAGTAGCATCATGATCTGAACCCACTTCATAGGATAGCATTCACTCGAGTTCTTGGCAAAATAATAACTATGATCCCAATGTGTTTCATATCGATAGAAGTCACTTGTCTCCTCTCCATAAGTATCATCATAATCAAAATCCCATTCATTTGAGTATCCTTCACTGCAGTAATCAATATCCCAATTCTCAACATAGTCATCATAAAAATCACTCCAATCCACCATTGATACAATAGGAATCTCTTGAACTCAAACTGCAAGCAAGTGAAGAAGAGAAGACCAGTTATCACTATCACAGTCTAGCAGTAATAGAAATACAAATAGATATAAAAAGAATATATGAATCATCAATGGCTAAGAGATTATTCTTCAGAGACACAAAGATACAAAGATTATGATGCATGCAATAATCTAAAAATAAACAAGAATGAACATTGATTGGATCACTCCTTTGTCATCAAAGTGGAAGTGGGTGAAGATGATAAACCAGAAAATCAATTCCTAGCTGATGATTAACCTAAACTGTTAAGTGTGTTAGAGAAAAGAAAGATGCTATAACACACTTACAGAGTCCACAAAGGTATTTGTTTCTGTACGCAGGTTTCATCTTGCAATATATATATATATATAAAGAAAATGAAAGCTTCTCAAATAAAAAGAGCAGGAATACGAACAGTCTTGACTTGATTAACACACTGCCATAACTGTGAACTCATAAATGCTACGAGAGTCTACGTCCCTCGTGAGCCACTCTGTCGTCATCCTCGAGTCTTTAAATGTCACTCTCTAACTCTTTTTTTTTTTTTTTTTTTTTTGAAACACTAATTTCATTTCTCACTCTCTGTACATACTACTCTTATATCATCCGGATCTATATGCATAAATGCATACAGAACCACTTAACACGTTACACAAGAATTAATGATCAATAGTATCTCTAACCATTAATATTCATCAGGTATAATTAAAATCGTATACAGGTAAAACAAATTTAATTTAGAAGTGAATACAGTTTAGTACTCCCTCCGTTTTTTAATAGATGAAGTTTTGGTCTATGACACAAACATTAAGAAATTTACATTTATCTAGAAAATACTTTTAAATATATAATTTTAAAATCATTCAACCAATTATAAAAAAAAACTGTAAAATTTTATTGGTTGAACAGTTTCCAATAAAGTTAAAGTTAATCTTAAAACCTCAAAATATATCTTAAAATTTTAAAATATCATCTATTTTGAAACAACATAAACCTTCTAAAACATCATGTAAAAAGAAACGGAGGGAGTATGTCCTTTATGAAACTTCGTATGCAAAATTTAGATTGTATTAATACTAAGTTAGAGAGAGTTTAAAATATCCTTCTAAAGTCATATTATGATAGAAAAGTGAAAAACAGCTAAACGTGATTACATCAATCCTTCAATATTCATGCTTTTGTATCAGAAGCCAGTCTCCATATTCAGTATTTTCTCATAAGTAAAATGTTAGCCTTAACTCTCTAGATTTATTTTAATTTTTTGTAACACCCTTAAAGGCTTCATCTTAGTTTAAATTAGATTCACCATTAAAACTCAAATACAACATATTAAACTTTATTAAAAACAAATGCTCTCCCTTTATTAATTTGATCGACTCTATATGCTACCATATATTACAATAAGAACGACATAAACTCAAATAAGTAACAACATCAGGACTTCATCTTCTCCATTTCAACTATAGGCGCTCTTCACTGAATTCTAGCAAGCCCTTACCAATCACTTTGATCCGAGTCATAATCAAATTCATAGTAACCATTATGATCACCATCATATTCATAGTAATCATTATAATCATAATCATATTCATAGTAATCATTATGATCCCAGTCATCATCATATTCATATTCATATCCATAATCATCTTCATATGCATGGTCAGTCTGAATCATCTTTATGGCCTCTAGCATCGTGCTAGTGCCACTCCCCATCTTAGAAAATAGTGGCCTGTCGCGTTCAAACTGCATGAGAATATATAAACGAGATCAATGCTTTATTTAGGGCTAACAAAAACAATAACTAGTTACCATGCCCATAGATATAATTGGATCCACGAGATCAAAAAAAATAAAGTATCAATGAGTAAAAAGGACATCTAGGTAAAGAAATTTACTCTCACAATACATACATACCATACTATGTTGAACCAGGAAGAACATAGTTTTTTACACTTTATCTGCGTTTTTAAATATTGATAGTGAGAAACCAACATAGATACAGAGAAATTAAACTGAGGAAAAAGATACTTACTGATCCTGCAAGAGTTCCACGATGCTCATGGGGTTCTTAGATATATATATATATATATATATCTATTACTATAAAGATAAGTTTCCTCCCTCATGGGAGTGCCACCTCATCAATTCGTTAACTCACAGTGCGACACGTGTCCCTTAAATCAAATGATGTGTTTCATTAACGTGTTTTGCTTATTTCTTTTGATTTTTTTTGTGTCCTTATTGGGCTCTGTTCTGATTATTCTGAAAGTCAATATCCAGCCCAATAGAGGAGAATTCCATTAACGATAGGCATTCTCTAAAACTAGGGTTTCATCTTCTTCTTCGATATGTCACGAAGAGAATCTCTGTGGTGATTTGATTGTGTCGTTTTGTCTTTGGTTCCTATCATCTGAGGCGTTACGAGATATCTTGATTCATCGCCATCCATCGCCATTAAGAATCATCATTACTCCTTCGACCACCAAAAGTTATTCAAAGCTTTCACCTTCTCTTCCAGTCGGTGAATCTTCATGTATAAAAAGGTATGAACTCATCCCGTAAACAAGATCCTTTCATTCCTCACAACACTAAACTTTCTTTGAGAAGATTGGCTAAATATCTCTCTCTCTTTTGAGGGCTTCACTAAGCTTCTAAGTTCCCGGTGTTGTTGTCGGAATTGTTACCGATAAGGGATATGACCGCATCATTATGAGCTAGATCTGGTGGTGTTGGATTGTTCCAAAAAGCAACATGGATTGAATCGCTCTATCTCAGTGGTGGCTACGAGTTTGGGCAACTAACAACACTAACTCCCGAGAATGTCAGTGGTCTCACGTCGTTGCTTAAGCTTACGCCTACACAAGCAGTGGAGCTTCTCCATTGCGCTGATTTTTCATCGTCTTCTCAAGGCGGCCATATCCGGAATTGGTTTAGATAACAGATTTTCACAACTCTTTTCCTTTTCCTTTTCCTTTTACTAGAGAGATATAGACATGCCGAGCAAGGATGTGTTCTGAGAAGTGGTGGTAAGTGGTGTAGGCAGAGGCCAAGGCGGTGGTGATAGAGGACATAAAGGTGGCTGAGCTCTAGACTGTTGTGTGTAAAAGTGGAATGAAAATGGAATAACGAGCTCTAACATGGTTTTAGGAAGAACGTCTAAGATAACAATAGCTAAATGTTTTATGCATTTTTTGATTATCACATGAACACGCTGCTGCCTGTCAAAGAGCAGCCGGAGATAAAGCCATTGTTTCTTAGACTTACGCAAAGATCTTTCTTGGTAACTCGGTGGCTACGAAAATGTGTTTTCGCTTGATTCAAAGGTTTAAGTCTGCGATGACTCGGTTACAATCGAGTTAAGAGATAGCGGTGGATTATTGACTAATCACACGCCCGAGAAACAATATAAGCTATAGTCGATCCGTGTCGCTGGGCCAGTAATGCTGGTGGTATCTTCTTACGCGAGGAAGATGGTAATGCTTACATCTCCATTAACAACTTAACTCTCTTCACATTCACAGTTATGTTTTCTTGACTTTGTTGTTGTTGGTTATTTATCTAATCAAATCTATCTCTCTTTTCAAGGATTGAGAAGATGCCTACATTTTTTCATGTCGCAGCGTCTGCTCAAACTTTCATTCTATTTATCCACAAAAGTATGCTTTTTATGTACTCATTATCTTCTATGTCCCAACTATATTTCTTAAGTTGATAATCGTTCGTGTCTTTGTATTCAACGAATTTTGTTGGTTGGCGGGCATTTTGTACTATATTTCCCTAACATCGATTTGGATGATCTTTTTATCTATTTTTTTCTTCATGGATATCACTTACACAGTTCAGAAATAACATATTTGGCTATAACAAGTTTTGAGGGATCTTTGAAAAGTTGAATCAATCACAACAGTTGCTGAAAAGTGTGATGCAGATTGGGAAGTGCAGAGTAAACTGGTAGAACAAATCAAAATTATTGTAATTGATTTTTGCATACAAGAGTTAAGTTAAAAACATGAGAAAAGTTAGCCAGGGATCTCGCACGAGACATAAATTACAATTGCTTGCATCTATGTTTATCATAATAACTATAGAAGACTTAGATGGATGATGGCCTTATGAGAAAACACCCTGAAACACCTACAGTTTCAACATAAAGAAAAGTAGTTAAATAAGAAGGTTTTTAAGTGTTACAAAAAAATTAATAAGAAGGTTTTTAAATTTCAAAACAGTGCAAAGGCTTTTTCAGGACCAGATGAGCAAGACTGCGAAACCATTAATTCTAAAATGACCTTAAACCAAACACTAGCATCCACCTGAATGCCATGGAATTGGCTTATGAAAAATAGAAGATAGCGCAGTTAACAACAAAGGAGAAAAAAGAGAAGCCAAAGACGAAATAACTTAATTAAGAAAGAAAACGAGTAAAGAAAATGAAAGATCGTGTCACTCTAATGAGCACCATCGATTGTAAGAAATACCAAGACCAAAAAATGGAAAGAAAGCATGCAAGAGTAAGAACTGTTCTTATGGCTCAAAAACAAGGATTGTTCTTAACACCGTCATATTAGAGTCATAAAATAAAATATTTTGTATTTTTAAATATCATCCAATATTTTATCTTTTTCATTAAGCTTTTCTTAAGACTTTTTAACACTTCTAATAGTCATTACATTTTTAGGCCGGTTAGAGGATGATTATCCCAAAAATCCAAATGGGGTTTATATATATATATATGATATTTTTTCAGAAAAAATTAAAAAAAATGAACTAATCGCGGGTCGTCACGTGTCAGTGGAGCCTGTAAACAGTGCAAAAATAATAGCAAAATGGGTTATTAATTAGGGTGTTTAAGAAACTTGGTTTTGGTTTTTAGTAGATTCCACCCCTTAAAAACCCTCTAAAAGCTCTCTTAAGAGCCCTTATTAATGGTGCTCTTACAGAGCCTATTTTTTCCTGTATGTGCAACATATCAACAATCTTTCTACATTTTTCTGATTTTTTTGCCAATTTTATATTATCCGCAAATTAAAGAACCATGAAGGTTACTGTCATTTTAATTTAAACCAAAATGTTTATTAAAAAAATCCGATCTCAGAATTTTATTTATTATTTGTTTGTTTATTATATTATTTTCAATCTACAATAAATTTTTAAATGCTTTATAAAATCATATAAAATAGTTTTTATTTTAACTTCCCGCCCGTAGGGCGGGCCAACCCTAGTATATATATATATAAAAGAATAATATAGCTAGCATGCGTCTTGAAAGAGGTGCGGGAATATGAATAGTCTTGGCTCATCGTGAATTGATACTCAGCCATAATTGCGAGTTAGTGGAAGCACCAATGTATATATTGAAGGACTTTTCATGTGCCTCTTATAATCAAGATTCATAGGGAACATAGACTGGAAGCTAAAGTAAGTACCGGTGCATGCAAGCTAATTAACATAGTAGTAGTATAAATGATCAAAAGTTTCCCAATACACCAGGGTATATAATTAAAATTGTATGTACGGTAAACAGTTTATTTAGTAGCAATATGAATACTCTGTTTATATGAGGGAAAATGGGCTTTTAATTCCCGAAGTATTTGAAATCGGCAATTTTAATACTCAACTATTGCTCGCGCAAAATTATTCCCCAACTAATAGTTGACTGCGCGAAATTAGGACCGAAATAGTCAACCGTTAACTATTTAACGGAATGATAACGGTTTCCGTTAAATTTTTAACGGTTGACTATTCTGATCATAATTTTGCGCAGTCAATAATTAGTTAAGGAATAAATATGCGCATATAATACTTGAGTATTTAATTTACCGATTAAAAATACTTGAGGAATTAAAAACAACAATTTCTTTTAAAATAAAATTATAATTTAACATATTCTTAAGTTAGATATAACCAATATAGAATATTTTTACTTTTAAAAAACTTTTGAGGTTTTATAGTGACATGTACAATAATACAAATAATTATAATTGCATTTCATGTTTATAAAATTATTTAAGATGATTTTTAAAATAATTCTTAACTAAAAAAAATCAATTTAAATAAATAAACAAAATATGTAGGATTGTATTTAAGTGAGAGTTTTAGATGATTTGTATTAAAATCCACTGTTATTGAAAGTGTTTTAAGAGCAACCTTTCAAAATAAATTATTTATTTGGTTTTATAATACTTTGAAAAGTTGCTCTTAAATAATTTTCAATAACAATGGATTTCACAATATTTTATGAAATGTCAAGTTTAATAATAGTGATTTTAAATGATTTATTTTGTGGGAAATTACAATTCTAGCATACGTTTGATATCACTTTGCAAATTTACCTTTAATGAATGACAATTTTCAAAAATACCTTTAAATTTTGATGAAAATATACTAAATTATTTTTTCTAAATATTTATAAAACATTTAGAAACTCAATTTCACCCCTTTAACACTAAACCCAAAACGATAATCACTAAAATGTAAACCCAAATGTTACTATTTTTTATAGTGTGTATTTTTGCAAAGTGATACTTAACTAATGTTATTCTTAGCAATTTTTCTTTATTTTTTAATTCATGGTTAAATGACAGTGGATTTTTCATTTTAATACAAATCATCTAAAACTCTCAGTTAAATATAGCCCTATATATATCTTGCATATTTATTTAAATTGATTTTTTTATTTAAGAATTATTTTAAAAACCATCTTAATTAATTTTATAAACATGAAATACAATTATTATTATTTGTATTATCGTCCATGTCACCATAAAACCTCAAAAGTTTTTTTAAAAGTAAAAATATTCTATATTGGTTATATCTAACTTAAGAATATTTTAAATTATGATTTTATTTTAAAAGAAATTGTTTTTTTAAGTCCTCAAGTATTTTTAATCGGCAAATTAAATACTCAAGTATTATATGCGCATATTTATTCCTCAACTAATTATTAACTGCGCAAAATTATGATCAGAATAGTCAACCGTTAAAAATTTAACGGAAACCGTTATCTTTCCGTTAAATAGTTAACGGTTGACTATTTCGGTCCTAATTTCGCGCAGTCAACTATTAGTTGGGGAATAATTTTGCGCGAACAATAGTTGAGTATTAAAATTGCCGATTTCAAATACATGGGGAATTAAAAGCCCATTTTCCCGTTTATATGAATAGCTTTTATTGAAGAGACAACTCAGATTTAATATTACAAAGACAATTTATTGAGGAGGTTAGTCTAGCGTCAGCTCCCTTATCAAGCCATTGACTCTTTAAGTCTTGAACCCTAGTCACACAAGCCTGAACCTGTTTCTTTATCCTTCTAATTTGACCTGGTCTAAACTCTTCTCCAACCAATCCATCTTAAACCCCACATTTTTCAAATATGTCAGTGCAATGTTAGTTTCCACCAGGTCTTCATTAGAGAGCTCACTGAAGTGATGTGGGCTGCATCTCGATAAGAATGAGCAAGACGTTCATGCATGCTGTCCTCAGATGTTTGCTCTTTGCATGGAGTTCTACTGCAATGTCTGAGTGTCTTTCATATATCCGTCTCACAGATTCCACCTGCAAGGTAATTACATAGGTAGTGCAAGAAGAAGTTTGCACTACTTTGAAGTTTTTTTTTACCTGTGAAGGAAGAACTAGTAACCCATTGACATCAAACAATGGTACCAAACATAAGCTAACATTCTACTATGTACCTCTAGATTCAAACAACACTTTTAACAACATTAAAAAAAAACATGCTAGTTTCCACGGCCAGAAATGATTCAAGAAGAATACAACTCATCAAGCCACATCATAGAACCCATATAGAGTAACATTTGCTGCTGAAACCTCTGCCTTCTCTTGTCAAAACTTAGATCCTCGCTATACACTTAAAAAAATTTGCAAATGTTTTTTAAATTGGTTCCTTTTCAGGTCAATTCCAAAGACTTGTTTTGAGACATCAAAATACCAAGATTCACCAACAATTTTACAAGAATGCTCACAAATTAATCAGCAAATCACATCGTTGAACGAGGGAGGAGCTCTTGCTGCCAGAGCCTCCTTCTTTCCATCTGCACCTGAGTTTCAAGATCTAATAACATCAGCTTCATCTTCTGCAACTTTTCCTCTATTTCCCGTAGCCGAGCCCCAGTATTCGGTTCCTTCTTCTTTTCAGAGACTTCATTCAGCTTTGTCTTCAGCCAATCCAATTTAAAACCGACGTCAATCAGATCAACCAGTGTGTCATCAGCATTGCTCAGATCATCCTCTGAGAGCTTCTCTGGTGGCTGGCACAGCATCTCGATGAGGCTAAGGAGTTCATTCATGTAGGCTCTTCTGATCTGTCGGTTCTTTGGGCGGAAGCCTAATGCAATGTCAGGGTGTCTTCTGAATATATGGCTCACTGATTCTACCTGATAGCCATAAACAATATATATATATATATGTTGGTAACAAGATTGTGAAAGTGATACCTAAAACGTATATAGAAAATAAACCAGAGACATGCACCGTCCAGAATTGTTTTCCCTATAAAAAATAAGAGATTGGGACATATACATAACATGCTGTCACGTTCAGTTTCGGATTCTTACCTGAGAAAAACAAACGTCAAACCCATTAACATTCACTGTTTGCTTCGCTGGTTGAACCCCCGTGAGGAAACTATTAGCAGTCTCAGTAACAGATGTCACAGTTTTAAACCCTCCAAAAACACCACTTTCCACAGTCTGAGAGGCATCCTTCAGGGACTTCACAGAACTTCCCTTTGTAGCACTATCATTCGAAACAAGAGATGAAGCCTCATCTCGGACATCTTTTCTAGGTGCATCATCATTGGAAACCTCACTCCCAGCTGTCACACCATCATTTCCTACTGTATGAGAAGAAGCCTCTTCCAAGGCACTGGATTGATTCAAAAGACTTGTGTCCTCTAAAACAGGAGAACCACCTTCACATGTACCCTCGTCAAAAGGCCCATTATCATTCTCAGTTTTTGGCGCTGCTAGAGAAGAAGAATCCCTCAGAGATGCCTCACCATCTTTGCTGCTAAGAGGTTCTGTAATCTTCACAGTTTTCTCTAGTACAACAACAGCTTGAAGTACACGTAGTTCAGCGAGTGAGTCTGTTATTCACCAGAAAGCCTTTACTCTCCTCTTGAAGTTTGGTAATGGACACAAACTTCTGTAAACCCCAACGACCTTTCTCTGCATTGAAAAAGCGTTGCCCTCCTGCCACAAAAAAAAACAGAAGAGGAAATAAAATTGTGTCATCAAGAGCACAAAACGAAATTTCACAGAGTGAAGAAAGACATTCAAAACTTTTTGCAGACAATATGTACTCTACAGATAGAGATTCTATGTACAATATGGATATGATAGTGACACAATAACTGCTAACATATTTCCTAGTTCTGCGAAACCAAAATCATAAGAACGAATCTCACACAATAACCAAACATAGGAGCTTTCCTCAGTTGTTAGAAGTCCTAAGCAGTTTAGTAAGAATTTTAAAAAAGGTTTTTTTTATAAATTTTGGGTCTTTCTCTATATAATTTTTTTTGAAAATATTTGAAGATTCTATGGTAATGTTTCATTTGGCTATGCACAAGATCACTCTTGACTAAAGATGAGCGTACCCCCTACTATGTTCGATTTGCTCCCAACATTGGACACCAGAGTGAGGCTATACTTCACTTCTGTTGTCAATCCTGGTGGTAAAGATGCAGAATCTGCAAGTTCCAGAAACAAGGAAAAGTGGCTATCATTCTTATATCCCTTCGGATAAGCAACAATGCACCTGAATAAAGCAAAACCCAGTTACTAACAAATCTCACCAAAAAAAAACAGTTAAATGTTTGTAAAATTGTTTTTCTTTTTACCAGTTGCAGCCGGCGCAGGCGAAGGGGGGAGAGCGTCTCACGTCTTGCAAAGGATAGTAGTGTTCCAAAACCCAAGTGATTCTATTTTCCATTTGCTCAGCCATGAAAATTTCTAGCTGGTGCACTAAAACAAAAACCTTAAATCTCAAGTGGCTTTAAAACTATTCCATATACTCTTACTTTTAATCTACTTTCCTTTCTACCTTCTCCACTTCATCTATAAATACTTTTTTTTCTTTCTTATGTGATATGACCCACATCTGTTTCTTTCCATCATCATTTTTTCCATTCTTTTTATTTCTATTTTAAATTATATTTATTCAATATTTTTAATATATTTTGTCTAATAGCATATTAACTCATCAAATGTTACCAAAGACCATAGTGGATTCACTGTTGGAACTCTTTGTTTTCTCTTTGTTTGTTTACAATATAAAAAACCGTTAATTTTTAAATAACTTTTTGATGATGTAATAGCAAGAAAATAAAGATTACTTTTTGTCTTTATATATATATATATATATACTAAGTGTTTTTACACCATATGCAAGAATAAAATTTTAAAAATTTAGATTATAGTTAGAAATAAAATTCTATTAATATTTTAGATTTTATTATTTTATATCAATATTTAAATTTCAAATGGCTTTAAAAGTATTCCATATACTCTTACTTTTAATCTACTTTCCGTTCTACCTTCTCCACTCCATCTATAAATACTTTTTTTTCTTTCTTGTGTGATGTGACCCACATCTGTTTCCCTCCATCATCATTTTTTCACTCTTTTTATTTCTATTTTTAATTACTTTTATTCAATATTTTTAATATATTTTTTCTAAGAGGAAATTGACTCATCAAATGCTACCATAGACCATAGTGGATTCACTGTTCGAACTCTTTGTTTTCTCTTTGTTTATTTGATTAAGAAAATACTAAAATTTACAATATAAAAAACAATTAATTTTTAAATAACTTTTTGATGATGTAATAGTAAGAAAATAAAGATTACTTTTTGTCTTTATATATATACTAAGTGTTTTTACACCATATGCAAGAATAAAATTTTAAAAATTTAGATTATAGTTAGAAATAAAATTCTATTAATATTTTAGATTTTATTATTTTATATCAATATTTGAATTTCAAATGGCTTTAAAAGTATTTCATATACTCTTCCTTTAATCCTCTTTCTGTTCTACCTTCTCCACTCCATCTATAAATACTTTTTTTCTTTCATGTGTGATGTGACCCACATCTATTTCCCTCCATCATCATTTTTTCACTCTTTTTATTTCTATTTTCAATTACTTTTATTCAATATTTTTAATATATTTTGTCTAAGAGGAAATTGACTCATCAAATGCTACCATAGACTATAGTAGATTCACTTTCGGAAGTTTTTGTTTTCTCTTTGTTTATTTGATTAAGAAAATACTAAAATTTACAATATAAAAAATTATTAATTTTTAAATAACTTTTTGATGAATGTAATAGCAAGAAAATAAAAGAAAAATTAAAAAGAACCAATCGCGGGCCGCCATGTGTTAGTGGGGCCCGCGAACAGTTCAAAGCTACCCCAAGAGCCGTCGCTTATAGAAGAGAAAGAGGAGACGGTTTTAAAAAAATGTAGATCCCACCCTTTAAGAGATTAGTTAAGAACCCGCGTTGATTATGCTCTTATGTACCTTCCTAGAAGGTAAAATTGTCATAAATGAAACTAATTTTTATAAAAATCGGTTTAGTCCTAGTAACTTTTTGAATATTAATCAAGATTGATAAGCATACTGCTCTTCAAGTGTCACTCTCTGTTCATACTTCACAAAAAAAAAACATGACAAACTTTTTACATATGGCATATTCTCATTTCAAATTCTAGTTAATGAACTCTAACTCCAAGTGCCTATGAACTCTCCAAGATCTCTGTCAGAGGCACATCTATTTACTTTGGTCGTCAAGAAACTCAGTAAGAGAACTAAGTTGTTAATGCCTAAAAAAAACACTGTGGCGATAAACTTTACCACAGAATGTCATAGTTACAAGAGGACCTCCGACTTAGAAAACCCATGGAGAAACTAAGATGTCAGAAAAATCAAATGCCTAAGAAATCAAGTCATCAATGAAACAAGATGATCGAAAGACAGAGCAGTTCTTGTGGCTGACAACTCTTCCTTCTCCTCCTTGGCAAGAACATCTAGCTCTGAACACTTCTGCTTCAGTTTCTGTAGATTTTCCTCAATTTCTTGGAGCCTAGCCAAACAAGACTTCTCTTTCTCCTTTTTGTCTTTTAGTTGGTCTAGCTTCTTCTCCAGCCAATCCACCTTAAAACCTGCATCTTTCAAGTATGTCAACGCAATGTCTGCTTCCACAAGATCTTCACTGGAGAGCTTGTCAAGTGACTGGCACAACGTCTCCACTAAGCTTAGCAGGAAAGTCATACATGCGTTCCTGAGATGTTGGTTCTTTGCGTTAAACTCCACAGCAATGTCGGGGTGTCTTTCAAATATAAGCTTCACAGATTCTACCTGCGAGTGAAAATAAACACACAAAACTAATGAGATAGAGCATTGCTTCAGAGATTTGGGAAGCGTTTAGGTGAAGGTAACAACACACACAAGTATTATATCCTTAAGTTGCATTATTACCTGAGAAGAAAAAACGTCAAACCCATTGACATTCATTGTTTCCTTCGCTGGTGCTGCTGGTTGAACCGCCGTGAGCAAATTATCAGCAGGCTCAGTAACAGATATATCAGTGCTAAACCCTCTACCACCATTTTCCACTGTCTGAGAAGCATCCTCCAAAGACTTCACTTGGTCTAGATAGGTTCTGTTGCTAGCACTATCATTCGAAACAAGAGATGAAGCCTCATCACCGACATCTTCTTTAGGTTCATCATCATTGGAAACTTCAGTCTTAGCTGTCACAATGTTACTCGTCAAGAAGACTCATGTCCTCGCGTCCCTCATCTAAAAGAGCAGATGATGTTTCATCAGCTACTAACTTGGTATCCTCATTTTCTTGAGCCACTTGACAAGAAGAGCCCTATGAGATTTTCCGGGAGATGCATCATCAGCTTGATTTTCATCTTTGCTGCAAAGAGGTCCAGTAATACTCACGTTTTCCTCTGGTAATACAACAACAGCTGCCAAAACATGCAGTTCAGCGAGGATAGTAGTCTGTTCTTCACCAAAAACCCTCCACTCTTCGCATGAAGCTTGGTAAGCGGCAGGAACTTATTATGACCCCAAACCGTAGTCTTTGTATCGAACCAACATTGCCCACATGCCACAAAAAAACAAAAGAGACGAGTAAAATTGTGTAGAAAGAAAAAAAAATCAAAACTTTGCACAAAAATATACTCTATAGATATATAAAAAAGACAGGGCATACAACAAGCTCAAGTCTTTCTCTTTTCTAGTTATGATAAATCAAAAAGAGAAAGAACAAATCAGACATGCTTAGAATACAACTGGTGTTCCAAAAAAACAATCACCTAATACTCTGTTGGATTTGCCCCAACGCCTAGACACAAGGGTGAGGTTAAAGTTGACTTCTCTTCTCCATCCAGGTGGCAAAGACTCAGGATCCAAAAGTTCAATATACAGTGAAAAGTAACCACCATCACCTTCTCCCTTGGGACAAGCATGAAGGCGCCTGTAAGAAAAAAAACATGTAAACAAATAAACAGGAAGAAGAGATGTTTGTAAATCGTTTGTCTCAGTTACCAATTGTAGCCGGCGACGGAGAAGGGACGAGAGTAGTATACGTCGTCTTGCAGAGAAGAGAACTTTTTCAAAACCCAAGCGAATTTATTTTTCATGATCTCACCCATTTGATAGTACCCATGAAAAGAAAAGAAGAACCCTAAAAAAGCTGATTTGGATGATGAAAAGGTTACTGCAAGGTTACTAAGTTGGTGCTTGGCACAGAACCCTACTGCCATGTCTGGATGTCTCTCAAATAGACGCCTCACAGATTCTACCTGCAAATGGAGACAAAGTAAAAAAAATGAACATGTGTCTTGTAGGGTAACAAGAATATGTATACACCATTAATAATTTTTTTACTTGTCAAGGACAAACATGAAACCCATTGTCATCCATGCTTTCCTTGAGCAAGACGCAAGAAACTGCGCCATTATTTTCTTCTATCTTGCTCGGAGTCCTGGTTTTCTTCTACCATTCCTCTAGCATATCTAACTTGTCAGTAACTTCAAGAGCATAACACCTCCGCATAAATCTTGATCTCATCATTTACTAGTCCACCATCTTTGTCTTGGAATCTTGGAATCTCAGTTTTACATATCTTCTCCATCCACAAGGCAGTGATTCAAAATCAGCAGCGTACAGATAGAGAGACACAAGTAATCACCGTTGATTCCTTTGGGAAAGGCAAGAAGACACCTGCAATAAATGATATCACCTAACTGTATGCAGACGAAAAGGTCAATTTTGTTTACCATTTGCAATCGCTGATCAAAACTAGAACAGTATAACACTTTTCAGATTGCAACGAGAAGTCCTCTATTACCCAACTAAATTTCTTATCAACTGTGATCACCATTGCTTTTATAAAGATTACTCAAGATAAGGATACAAGAACCTGAGAGAACAAAACACCTTAGAAACTGAATGTCATTTATATATATGAAATCTTGCTAGAGCCAGCTAGCTTAACCACGACTCTTCAAGTTACACTCTCTATTTTTACTTACTCAAATCAAGATGATAAGCATGCAGCTCTTCAAGTGCACTCTCTGCTCATTACTTCACTCCAAGTGCCTATGAACTCTCCAAGATCTCTATTTCAGGCACATCTATTTAGTTTGGTCGTCAAGAAACTCAGTAAGAGAATAAAGTTGTTAGAAATAAAACTTTGTGGAAATATACTTTACCAGAGAATGACATAGTTACAAGAGGACCTTTTACTTAGAAATCAATGGATAATACAAGATATCAGAACACCAAATGCGTAGGAAATCAAGTCATCAATCAAACAAGATCATCGAAAGACAGTGCAGTTCTTGTGGCTGTCAACTCTGCCTTCTCCTCTTCTGCAAGAACATCCAGCTCTGAACACTTCTGCTTCAGTTTCTGTAGATTTTCCTCAATTTCTTGGAGCCGAGCCAAACAAGACTTCTCTTTCTCCTTTTTGCCTTTTAGTTGGTCTAGCTTCTTCTCCAGCCAATCCACCTTAAACCCTGCATCTTTCAAGTATGTCAACGCAATGTCTGCTTCCACAAGATCTTCACTGGAGAGATTCTCAAGTGACTGGCATAACGTCTCCACTAAGCTTAGCAGGAAAGTCATACATGCGTTCCTGAGATGTTGGTTCTTTGCGTAAAACTCCACAGCAATGTCTGGATGTTTTTCAAATATACGCTTCACAGATTCTACCTGCAGATATACAAAGCTAATGAGAGAGATAATGCTTCATAGATAATAACACAAGTCTCCATAAGTTGCATTATTAGATGATGAAGCTATCATGTCCTTACCTGAGAAGACAAAACCTCAAACCCATTGACATCCTTAATAATGTTCACAGGTTCCTCTGGTAACACAATAGCTGGCATAACGTCTAGTTCAGCGATGATGGTGAGGTTGTGATCCACCAGATGTCCCCAAACTTTGGAAAGAGGCAAGAACTCTTCAAAGCCCCAACTGTTATTCTCCGCATCGAAACAACCTTGCCCTGCTGTCATGTCCAGAAAACAGAACAGGAACAAAAGAAAAAGATGTTTCAACAAGTGAAGTTAAAAAGATTCAAACTTTGCATAAGTTTACACAGCAAATACAGAGATTAAGAGAAAAAAAAACAAGACATACAACTTAAAATCATATATGAAACAATCACCTAATGTTTTGTTCGAACTAAAACTCTGTTTCACAAGAGTGAGGCTAAACTCCACGTCTCTTCTCCATCCTGCTGGCACCGTTCCGGGGGCAAGTTCCAGATACATGGACAAGTAGCCACCATCCGTATCTCTTTTGGGACAAGCGACAAGACGCCTGTAACAAACAAAAAAAAAAACAATATCAACCTAATTTAAAACTCCCCCTTTGTAATAATTTCTTTATTTACCAATCACAGCCGGCGACCTTGAAGGGGGAAGAGTAGTGGCACTCGTCATCTTGCAAACACAAGTTTTTGAAAACACAAGTGAGTTTCTTCTTCACATGCCCACTCATTGATATTGTGAAGATTTAAAAGAGAATGAAGAGAACTGAGGAAGAAAGAGATTCAGGCTGTTTTGATTATGATAATTGATAATAGACATTAGATTAGTTTATAAAGCATAAAGAAAGCATCAAACATAAATGGACCATAAGCCCAAAACACCAACCCTCACGAAGCCCGCCCATTAAGAGACGCATAAAAAACCTTAGAGCAAGTACAAGTGGAGAGTTCTCAAATTCTAAAATACATATATGTATACACAAAAACTCTATAAATTAATAATATGAGAACTATAATATTTTATTGACTTTTAAAGTTATTAATTTATAAAAAGTTTTTTTATTTAATTATTCTATTTTAAGATAGTTTTTAAATAAAAATATCCATTTAAATTTAGTGTATATATACATTATTTTCTTTTGAAAATTTAACATTTACGTTGATTTTATTATATTATTTGGTGTATATTAAATATATCTCATATAATTTAAATTTTTTTATATACAATTCTACTAAATCTCATCAAAATAAATTAAATGTTAAGAAAAGATAAAATAACTCCATTATGAATATAAAACAAAAAATATGATGATAGGTTCATACTTATTTTAAATATGTATACATATAAATTATTAATTTATAATTCTAATGAAACCTTATATTTACATAAGATTTTGGGCAATTCTCTAAAATAATCATTTTTAAGTTTTTGTCACAAAATAACCCTTATCAAAAAAAAAATCGAAATAGCATTTCTTATTTTAAAAATTTTAATATTCATTTTTCTTTTTAAAGTTTTAAACTTCAACTCCAAAACGGAACCTCACCCCATAACTTTAAACCTTGAATCTATATTAGTTAACTCAATGGATATAAGTGTATATTTACAACCTTTAATAAAATCCATTTTGGTTATTTTTCTCCTTGAAAACTATTTGTGTGACAAAACTATTTTAGGATTACCCTAGGGTATTTCTCTAAGATTTTCTAGAAAATTGATTATCTTATTATTTTATCGATTAATATCATATTTTGAACTAGTACAACTTCGAACTGGAAAAAATTATTAATTTATAAAGTTTATTAATTTATTGAATATTAATTTATAAATTTTCTACTATATATATTAAATATACATGCATATATAAATATTTATATTTAAGAGAATCTCCAACTCATCCTTATATTTTCGTCTATAATATTGTTTATAGGCAAATCTACTCAAACTCAATCATATTTCTTCTTATAAAATAGAGATTATTAATTTTCATGTATAAATATAGGAAGAAGTAACAATCTTCTATTTTTTACTCTATAATTAGAAATTTTTATTTTATATCAATTTACTCTCTCCACATCTATTTAGAATTCTTTTATTTTAGAGGTAAAACTAGCAAAATACATTGGAAATGGTTTAATTTGTGATATCCATTACGAGGCCCAACAAATTCAGGTGCAACCCAATTGGCCTAAGGTTTTTTTTTATAAATACACATCTACTCTAGCCTTCTTTTTTCTTGCAAGCAAAGAAATAAAAAAAAATTAGAAAGGGAGCGAGAGTTGAAAATAGAGTTGTGAATTTTGTAGTGAGGGATCGCTGGAGCCCGCACCTGCATTTAAGTTTAGTTTTGGTTTGCTTAGTAAATCGGTCATAACTTCCTAACCGTTAAAAAGATCGTACATGCAAGACCATCATCGCGTTCCCTTCGTCAAGACAAATCCATAGCCGCCGACCGCGTCGCAATCGCAGCCCATACAAAGCTGCACATGCCGTCCAATGTTTCATCGTCCACGTGCGTGTCGACGTCGTACCGCCACCGCTCCATCCACCGCCGCCGTTGAGCCCCTGACTCCAACGTCGCCACCAGTGACCGGTATCGGTGACTCGTCGGCACCTCGGCCAACTCGTCTGAGTCGACTCGGTGAGTCAACTCGGTGACTCGGTCAACCGGTTGATTTGACTGTTTTAAATTGATTTCAGTTTAGTTAGGATAAATCAGTCGGTTAAAATCAATTAGATTTCATTTAGCGTAAACCGATTGGTCCAATTGAAAATAATTTCGGTTAAGAGAAACCAGTCGGTTTAAAGCAATCTCAATTTGGATAAGTTTTGACCAGTCCACTCGAAACTCGTTTTTAACCGTTCGAAGGGCGTTATGACTTGATTTTTCGCCATGATTTCAGATTTGGAGTCTATTTGAGCAGCTGGAGTTCATAGATATCACTTCCCCAAGTTGCTAAGGTGAGGGTTATTCTCAAACTTCTCGTGCACGGTTAAATATTTATAGAAAATTTTAGGATTACCCTAAAATAGTATATAAGTGTATATTTACAACCTTTAATAAAATCAATTTTGGTTATTTTTCTCCTTGAAAACTATTTGTGTGACAAAAACTATTTTAGGATTACCCTAGGGTATTTCTCTAAGATTTTCTAGAAAATTGATTATCTTATTATTTTATCGATTAATATCATATTTTGAACTGATACAACTTCGAACTGGAAAAAAAATTATTAATTTATAAAGTTTATTAATTTATTGAATATTAATTTATAAATTTTCTACTATATATATTAAATATACATGCATATATAAATATTTATATTTAATAGAATCTCCAACTCATCCTTATATTTTCGTCTATAATATTGTTTATAGGCAAATCTACTCAAACTCAATCATATTTCTTCTTATAAAATAGAGATTATTAATTTTCATGTATAAATATAGGAAGAAGTAACAATCTTCTATTTTTTACTCAATAATTAGAAATTTTTATTTTATATCAATTTACTCTCTCCACATCTATTTAGAATTCTTTTATTTTAGAGGCAAAACTAGCAAAATATATTGGAAATGGTTTAATTTGTGATATCCATTACGAGGCCCAACAAATTCAGTTGCAACCCAATTGGCCTAAGGTGTTTTTTTATAAATACACATCTACTCTAGCCTTCTTTTTTCTTGCAAGCAAAGAAATAAAAAAAAATTAGAAAGGGAGCGAGAGTTGAAAATAGAGTTGTGAATTTTGTAGTGAGGGATCGCTGGAGCCCGCACCTGCATTTAAGTTTAGTTTTGGCTTGCTTAGTAAATCGGTCATAACTTCCTAACCGTTAAAAAGATCGTACAAGACCATCATCGCGTTCCCTTCGTCAAGACAAATCCATAGCCGCCGACCGCGTCGCAATCGCAGCCCATACAAAGCTGCACATGCCGTCCAATGTTTCATCGTCCACGTGCGTGTCGACGTCGTACCGCCACCGCTCCATGCCTCCATCCACCGCCGCCGTTGAGCCCATGACTCCAACGTCGCCACCAGTGACCGGTATCGGTGACTCGTCGGCACCTCGGCCAACTCGTCTGAGTCGACTCGGTGAGTCAACTCGGTGACTCGGTCAACCGGTTGATTTGACTGTTTTAAATTGATCTCAGTTTAGTTAGGATAAATCAGTCGGTTAAAATCAATTAGAATTCATTTAGCGTAAACCGATTGGTCCAATTGAAAATAATTTCGGTTAAGGGAAACCAGTCGGTTTAAAGCAATCTCAATTTGGATAAGTTTTGACCAGTCCACTCGAAACTCGTTTTTAACCGTTCGAAGGGTGTTATGACTTGATTTTTCGCCCTGATTTCAGATTTGGAGTCTATTTGAGCAGCTGGAGTTCATAGATATCACTTCCCCAAGTTGCTAAGGTGAGGGTTATTCTCAAACTTCTCGTGCACGGCTTAAGACCTCGAATAAATATAATTTATTTCTAGCATAATCCGTTTTTGTGAAATCGAGTCTGTCAGAGTCTACTTGTTTAGTTATTAGGTTATTTTCTAAACCGAAATTAGGTTAGATGGTTCAACATTGATTTATTCACTTAATGTAAAGTCTTAATTAGAGTTGTTTGAGACGGATAGAGAGAAGTACTTTTGTATGCCGGATTGTATGGGGGCTACAGTCGGCTTTAGTCGACCCGTTTAGGCCGTAGCCTAGTGGCGTCAATAAATCGTCTATGAGTAGTGTTTCCTAGCATTATCTCCGATGTGCTGTTGTTGGCCCGTGAGTGGGTAGCGAGTGTACACCTCGCTAGGACCATTGCTCGTTGTTTGGGTACCGTGCTTGACATATATTAGGGTTAAGTTATGTTTATTCGGAGTGTAATGACCAAGTCTATGGACTAAGGGTTTAGCATCTCATACCATATTGAGTGACTCTTCTGTTACTCACACCTCTTTCTTCCCCTTTAAAGTAAGACTGTCGAGCAGGAGTAATTATGTAGGACCGGTGCTATTGGGCTTTTGGGCTTTGGGCCTTTGCGCATTTTCGCTTTTATACATATTTCAATTTCTATTTTATGATGTATCGTTATCACGGATGTTATGTATTGCGCTTTTGGACCCGACTTATATATTTAATGTTTCTGTTAAGCGGAGTTTGTAAAATATTAATAAATTGACTTTGTAAAAAATTGTTGGAAAAAATTTAAAAATCATTATTTTATTATTTTGTTTCAAAGAAACGACTGTCACATAATTGTCCACATCTCAAAACTACGGAAAATATTCACAGTGTTACTTGTTTAAGGTTGAAGGGGAGAGAAATTGTAGCTATAATTATCAACTAGCTTTCGACCCACGCACCCGCGCGGGTGTTATTTTGTGAATGTCTAATATTTTAAGCAATTTGTTTGATATAATTGTATATATGACTTGAACTTAATATTCGATATTCCGTTATCCGATTTGGAATCTCATCCGCTTCGAAAAACAGATATTCATGAATCATGATAGTGATTTTACGGATTCGATTGATCCAAAAACAAATTCAAATAGTAAAATTTTAGGTCTGGATATCCAGATCCATATATTAAATATTTAAAATTTAATTATAGTTATGTTTATTATATATACTTTTATATAAAATAACTAAAATTTTACTGATTTTTAAGTTTTTAAAATAATAATTTTAAATAGACTAAATAGATGGTTAATAGTTAGTTTTTAATTTATTTTTAATTAAAAAAACAGGTCTGAATATCCGCGTGTATTCGGATTTTAGTCCGAATATCGTAACCTCAAATATCCGGATCCGGATAATAATTTTACGAATCCGACGAATGCATATCCGAATCCGTATATCCTAGAATACCTCAAATCTTTGATTTGTCCTAGACCTAATTGTGTATATGTATTATATGGTGATTATTTTTTTAAATTTTTTTATAAATTACATAAATTATTCTTATTAGATATATATCATACAAATGATAATACATTGTATTTGTTTGTATATATAACCATTTATAATAAATATTAGTATGCATTTTAGTCATTAAATTGTTATAGAAAGTTACATGATTTTGTTATTGTAAATGAATAAGTTCAGATTATAATCAAAAATTATTAACAGTATTATCTTTTTTTTTATAGTTCAAATATAGTTAGTAGCTTATATGAATATGAATAAAATAAAACTAATTTAATGCTATATATCTGTATAATTCTGTTTTTATTATAAAAATTTGAAAACACATACACTTTTTACGAAGTTTTCAATTCCAATGACAAAGATTGTTAATGGGCTTAGCTCAAATTTATTTTTTTCTTGTTAAGAATTAATGTTTAGAGGTTTGGATGCTAGGATAATATAGTGGCATTCTTTGTAAATATTATGTAAAAATAAGGTTTATTTCTTATATGTACTTTTGTTTTAATAGATTAAAAGCTAGTGTTATGAACAAAATCAAATCAATCTTTGAGCTAAGCTAGAAAGCTAAACTAATTGAGGCTCCCTAAATATATGTTTTAAGTTTTTTTATTGACTGTGCGAATGATTTATTTGCACAATAAATCACTTTTGAGAGAATTGGACCTATATAAACCAAATCATTTCTATTACAATAAGATTAAGCTGAAAAGTTGATATTAGAAGTCTCACAATTCTCTTATTATTAAAAGTGAAAAAAATTTGAATAATAATCTTGATTTTGTAGTTTATTTACAATACTGTTATTTATGCTAACGTGTCAGTTCCATATTTTTATAGTCCAGAAATTCTTAGCCCAAAAAAAAATTAAACAAGGGAGAGAAACTATGTTTACCTTACAAATTACTCCATATGTTTCATTATAAGTGTCACTTTAGATTTTTGCACACGAATTAAGAAAACAATTAATTTTGCACATTTTCTATATGAAAACACAACTAATTATACACCTAACCATATTTCAACCAATAGAAAAATAAACTGCATCATAAAATTAATAAATTTTGCATCGAAAGTCGAAAACGACACTTATTTTGTAACAAAAAAACTTCTCTAAACGATACTTAATATGAAACCGAGGGAGTATATGAGGTAAGTTGTGTCTAAAGAGGAAGACTAAATGAGGAAAAATGCATAAATCTCGAATAGTGTGGGAGAATGCACAGAGTTTGTGGATACGTCTACGTAGAGCCACTCCCTTGGAAGCGTCTTTTCCAGTGCCAACCTCTGTTCATCATATTCCCAAAGAGATTGCTTCGTAATCACGAAACCTAAGGAGACCTAAAATAGAGCAACTTCAATTTCAAGAATCTTAACAGACTAGAAAACAAAACAATATAGGAACATTGGTGGATGAAACCTCAGACATCTCCTTAAAACCCTGAAGTACAATAAGGCAGAGAAGATAGAGTTATGATCCAAAAAACT